>JAFFST010053432.1:13894-27551 GCA_022414735.1 Noturus placidus
TTGGTTTGATGTTCCGAAACACTTAAGTGTGACAAACATGCAAAGGAACAGGAAATGAGGAAGGTGGAAAGCACTTTTTCACACCACTGTATATATATATATATATATATATAATATATATATATTTCAAGTATACTCAGTGTGTATATATATATATTTCAAGTATACTCAGATAAAAGCGCCATATAAGTGTGCCATTTACCATTTATACACTGAGTGTACTTCAAATATATATACACACTGAGTATACTAAAATATATATATATATATATACACACACACACACAATATATGTTCATGTACCTTGCATAACTGCATGAGCTCTTATTGCACACTACAACTCAGTACATTTTTGGTCATTACCTTACTCTGATGACATGCACGGAATAGAACCAGCCAGGGTTGCATAGTCCGGACAGTAGCTGCTGGTAGCCATAGACTGCTTTTATGTATAGTAGTGTGAATATTCTTCAAAATTCTCATTTTGTGTTAGACTGCAAACAGCGTAGGTCTACAGGTTTTGAACAACTTGAGGGTGAGTAAATAATTGTGAACCAGCCGGGGCGGCTGTGGCTCAGGTTGTAGAGCGGGTTGTCGTCATAGTCATGCAGGCCTCCAAATGATGATCGGTCATTGTGGAAGGGTATTTGGACTTAATAATCTTCATTATGTGGGAAAAGGTCACATAAATAAGTAGAGCCAAATAATGCAGTCAGTGAGGTTGCACATTTCCTCATGTTTGGGTACTTTTCCCCTGTGAGTAAGTTCCAAAACTGTCCATGAGCCCTGGACTTCAGCTGAATGTCAGTCTGTAGTTTCAAAATCTCATCCTCAGACAGCCATTACCACCTGCTTTCGGCTGCATTCCCAAGCAACCCGACTCCGGAAGCCCGCATCCCTGTGGTGCGGGGGCCGTTATCTGCCTCACACTGTCCGTGGGCTGAGCCTCCATCAGAAGGACTCAGGCCCGCGGCCCGCACCAGGCGATGCGGACTTTTGTACGCCCCCCGCGAGGGAACGGGGGATTCGGCAGTGATTTGTAGAAGTCTGGAATTTATTAAAAGCATATTTAAAGCAACCCCTTTTTACAATGTTGCACACGAGGACTCAAAAATAAACAGGATATTAACAGTGTGTCCATTTCCCTGATCTCATCTTGTCCTCCACACAGGTTCATATTTATCACCTGTGGTATCTCTGGAGGGCTTGTTCGAAATCCCTGATCGGTGACTTCCCGATGTTAACCTCATTAAACCCCCATCCATAATGAATGCAGAAAGGATCTATAAACACTCACACTGGGAGGTGTTTAAATATACGCCTTGTATCTTGTAGTCATGTATCGTACGTTTCATCTCGTAGTTCACGATGAAACCGATATGCTTCTGAAAATAGCCTTGTGCAGTTCTGAAATGTTTAGGGGCTGAAAATCCAATGTTCGAGAGGATTAGGATCGTCATGGTATAAGATCCATCCATCCATCTTCAACCGCTTACTCCTTTTCAGGGTCACGGGGAACCTGGAGCCTATCCCAGGAGGCATCGGGCACAAGGCGGGGTACACCCTGGACATCCAGTGCATCAGATTTCACATAGTAAGATCAAGCGGTGTGTCCGAGATGTAACCAATGTTGCCTACTCACTATGTATTCGGAGGGAAGGGAGTCCAGAGAAAACGTTGTGACATAGTTATGCCTTCTGTTTCAGACACACCCAAACTTGGATGAATTTCATCATAAGAACTTAGACAAGTTCACACTAATATAAATACCTTATTAGCATTACACCACTTCTGCTCTTCTACTGAAGTCGCCACAGGATTCTGATTACCGTAAAATTACAGTAGTGGTTGTTAAATCTTCATGTGTCGGCCATTTTTCCTTATGATTTCATGCTCAAGATGGGAAATGGGTTATTTTCCACATCTTTGAGAACCAGTTCCTCATGTACTTTGAAGTATCCTTGCTTTGCACATTTCTTATTTATTTGATAACTGATTCTGAATCAGCCAAATTCTGAATATAGTGATAAGTATTCATTGAATGACCTTGTAATGGGATCATAGTTGTCATCTAGGTACCAAGTTCTACCTTGTTGCTTGTACCCTCCTTTCTTGTACCATTCTGGTACCCTTCATTCTTGTACCATTCATCCATCCATCCATCTTCAACCGCTTACTCCTTTTCAGGGTCATGGGGAACCTGGAGCCTATCCCAGGAGGCATCGGGCACAAGGCGGGGTACACCCTGGACAGGGTGCCAGTCCATCACAGGGCACAATCACATTCATACACTACGACACTTTAGACACGCCAATCAGCCTAACATGCATGTCTTTGGACTGGAGGAAACCCCCGACACATGGGGAGAACATGCAAACTCCGCACACACATGGCCACGGCGGGACTCGAACCCTGGACCCTGGAGGTGTGAGGCGAACGTGCTAACCACTAAGCCAACGTGCGCCCCTGTACCATTAATATATATCTTATATCTTAAATCTTAAGATATTTTTTTTTAAATCTTAGTTTTAAAAAATTAAGGTCCATAATTGGCCTGTAAAGATTTAAATACTGTTTTTAGTACTCTAAGTGCAGTGCAGTCTAGTCAATTGCATTGCAAAGTGCACTACATGCATTTAAATAGGTAAATAAACTCTTAAAGCTGAGAATCTCAGTAACATGGACGCAGAAGCCTGAAAGAAAGAAACTAGCCAGATCCATAGCAGGTCATTCCTGTGAACCATTAATGGGAATCACACCTTTAAAATTATTTGTTTATTACAGGCCTAATTAGACTTCTACAAATCACTGACTGGGCTCGTCCCTCTTCGCTCGCCACTACTGAGGGAATCCTGGTTAGTTTCATCCCCAGATTGCCTTCCCTGCACTTGGCAATGAATCCATTTGATTTGTGCTGCCAACCATTGTGGGCGCACTGACCGTGGTGACTGATTTAATTTGCACAGTGGGAGCTAGGTTTTGTCTTGAAAAGACTGAAAAATGTTAACTCGGTGATTTCACTCGCTAGTCTTTAGCGTTGGTGCGTTTGGTCACACTCATGGTGAGAGAAAAGATGAGATCTCAGACTGGCTGTCCTGTACATCAACGCTAACATCTATATTTCTTTTCTTGAATGGCGATCTACCCGCACTTCCTTTGCGATCGACCGGTTGATCACGTTCGACGTATTGTACACCACTGATATATACAGTATCTCACAAAAGTAAGTACACCCCTCACATTTGTGTAAATATTTGATTATATATTTTAATGTGACAACACTGAAGAAATGACACTTTGCTACAATGTAAAGTAGTGAGTGTACAGCTTGTGTAACAGTGTAAATTTGCTGTCTTCTCAAAATAACTCAACACAGCCATTAATGTCTAAACCGCTGGCAACAAAAGTGAGTACACCCCTAATTGACAATGTCCAAATTGGGCCCAAAGTGTCAATATTTTGTGTGGTCACCATTATTTTCCAGCACTGCCTTAACCCTCTTGGGCAGGGAATTTACCAGAGCTTCACAGTTTGCCATTGAAGTCCTCTTCCACTCCTCCATGACGACATCACAGAGCTGATGGATGTTAGAGACCTTGTCCTCCTCCACCTTCCGTTTGAGGATGCCCCACAGATGCTTATTAGGGTTTAGTCCATCAGCTTCACCCTCAGCTTCTTTAGGAAGGCAGTGGTCACCTTGGTCCTGCAGCCCAGTCTCCAAAGGGAGGGGATCGTGCTCTGCTTCAGTATGTCACAGTACATATTGGCATTCATGGTTCACTCAGTGAAATGTAGACCCCAGTGCCGGCAGCACTCATGCAGCCCCAGACCATGACACTCCCACCACCATGCTTGACTGTAGGCAAGACACACTTGTCTTTGTACTCCTCACCTGGTTGCCGCCACACATGCTTGATACCATCTGAACCAAATACGTGGTCTCTTCAGACAACAGGACATGGTTGCAGTAATCCATGTCCTTATTCTGCTTGTCTTCAGCAATCTGTTTGCGAGCTTGCTTGTGCATCATCTTTAGATGAGGCTTCTTTCTCGGATGAAAGCCATGCAGACCAATTTGATGCAGTGTGCGGCGTATGGTCTGAGTACTGACAGGCTGACCCCCCACCCCTTCAACCTCTGCAGCAATGCTGGCAGCACTCATACGTCTATTTCCCAAAGACAGCCTCTGGATATGATGCTGAGCACGTTCACTCAACTTCTTTGGTCAACCATGGCGAGGCCTGTTCTGAGTGGAACTTGTCCTGTTAAACCGCTATATGGTCTTGGCCACCATGTGGGGTCTTGGCAATCTTCTTATAGCCTAGGCCATCTTTATGTAGAGCAACAATTCTTTTTTTTCCATGTCTTCAGAGAGTTCCTTGTCATGAGGTACCATGTTAAACTTCCAGTGACTAGTATGAGGGAGTGTGAGAGCGATGACACCAAATTTAAAACACCTGCTCGCCACTCACACCTGAGACCTTGTAACACTAACAAGTCACATGACACCGGGGAGGGAAAATGGCTAATTGGGCCCAATTTGGACATTTTCACTTAGGGGTGTACTCATTTTTGTTTCCAGCAGTTTTGACATTAATAGCTGTGTGTTGAGTTATTTTGAGGGGACAGCAAATTTACACTGTTACACAAGCTGTACTTCAGTGTTGTCACATGAAAATATGTAATCAAATATTTACAAAAAAGTGAGGGGTGTACTCACTTTTGTGAGATACTGTATATTTATTTTAGTTTAAGTATTTATGCATTATTTTTTGTGGATGCACAAAAAGCACTGAATTAAACTACAGTCCTAAATTAATAATATATATTCTGGTGTGTCTGTGTGTATTGGTTTGGACAAACATTTGTGTAAACTTTTAGTCTGAAGTTTAAATTTCTAACACTCAATTTGTGGATTTTATTTTAAATAAACAATAAAAATGATGCTGAAAGTTTGCCCCCCCATTAATTGACTAATCGAAAAAATAATCTGTAAACTAATCGATTCTGAAAATAATCGTTAGTTGAATCCCTAATCATGACTATAGATAATAATATAATCTAAATAGGCAGCGGCATATGCCACATGCAGATGAAGCACCTTGTCCATGAGCCACTCGGATGTTGCGGGTGCCCCAAACAACCCGAAAGGAAGGGTCATGAACTGGTGTAGCCCAAACGAAGTGGAAAAAAGTTTTAACATTGGATTTAAGGGGATCTGACAGTATCCCTTGGTTAGATCTAGTGTTGAGTAAAAGTGAGCCATGCCTAACCGATCGGGCAGTTTGTCAGTGTGAGGCATTGGGTATGTGTCGAATTTAGGTCCCGTCGGCCTTGGGGACTGTCATGGAAATTAGACAACACTCGCAGACTCATCCTCTGAGGTGAAAAAGGTTTATTACAGAAAGATGGTTAATGCAGGATAAAATGATGAGATAATCAGTACTCTGAGGCGCCTGTGCTGAACAACTACTATATATATATATATATATATATATGAGACACGCAGAGCATGATACACATCTGTGTACCGATAAGAAGCAGTTTGAGGCAGTTCAAACAGGCTTTATTTCAGGGTCTTAGAAGATGTGCAGACGAACCTTGAACAGAAAAACATGTTCGTGTCTCTGCATGCATATAAACATTCTGTACTGATTGAAGTGAGATGACATGGCCTTCTTAGGTGTTATCCTCTGATGAGAATGAACAGAACAAGAACAATAACATTACAAAGTAAAAATTAATAATTTCCCTCACAGGACCAAAACCACCGGGCTGCTCAAGTCACTGTGGGATTCCTCGATTAACCCCATGTTGAGGATAGCCTGGAGTTCTTACCGCACCACATTTTTCTGTGTTCGGGAAGCTGACATTGGTGGCTGCGTACCACCACCCCTGGGTTTGTCTCAATGTATTTTCTATGAGGCTTGTGTGACTAGCGAGAGGCGAGAACACATCAGAAAATTCTGTGTGTACTTTAGACATGTCTGAGAATTGGAACAGAGAGAGTTGGTCCCCACACGGGACAGGGGTGCCTTGAGTGCCTGCTTTTCGGTTTACCTCTGGGACCAGCTCCTCTCTCAGGCACTACGGTTGCCAAAGCTATGGGCACCTCCTCACTCCATGGCCTAAGGAGATTTAGCTGGTAAATGTGGTGCAAATAGATAGAGGCGAGTGCCCTGCGATGGATTGACACCTTGTTCAGGGTGTACCCCGCCTTGTGCCCGATGCTTCCTGGGATAGGCTCCAGGTTTCCCCGTGACCCTGAAGGAAGGATAAGCGGTATAAAAGATGGATGGATAGAGGCGGAGCACTTTCCCTCAAAGTCGACCTCCCCGACTTGCGACCTCAAAGGGCCCTTGCCACTTGGCGAGTAATTTTGAGCTTGACGTCGGTAGTAACACGGATACATGATCTCCTGGTGTGAATTCCCATAGCCGATTACCCAGTTATACAACCTGGATTGGCGTTCTTGCGACTGTAGCAAATTCTCCTGGGTTATTTGGTGTGGGTGTGGAGTTTTGATCTCAGATCAAGAACGTACTGAATTTCATGTTAAGTGATTGATCAAAATGTTCCTTCAGCCCGTCTGTGTGCAGATGATACATGCTCATGCAAACAGATTTTACTCCCAACATCCCGTACAGCTAACGTAGTGTTCGTGACATGAAAAATGTGCCCTGGACAGTCAGGTTCTCTTTTGGGATCCCGACCTGGGAGATAGCCTGCAGAAGAGCACCTCCGCAACGTTCCGTGCCGAAATGCTGCGGAGCATCACTGTTTCCGGGTATTGCGTTGCATAGTCCACTAAGACTAACACAAATAGATGCCCATGTGAAGACAGCTCTAATGGCCCGACGAGGTCCTTCCCAACTCTTTCAAATTAGACCTTGATTAATGGGAGTGGGTGCAACAGCGCTTTATGGGTGGCCAGTGGATTTACCAGCTGGAATTTGCAGCATGTCGCACACCACCAGCGTACATCACTGTAAATGACCAGCCAATAAAAGTGGGCCAGGAATCGGTCCAGTGTTTTCCCTTACCCTAAGTGCCCTTCCATGAGATTATGGTGAGCTGGCTGGAATAGCAATTCTTTCAACACTCGATATAACCTGTTGTGACTTACTGAAAAATAGGGGTGGGAGAGTGTAGCACTTGGCTGGACCCACTGACCATCGATTACTCTCACTTGCTCAAAGGCATATTTCAGTGTTTTGTCACACAACTGCTCCAAGGGAAAATGTCCAAGGGGAATCCCCCCATGTCTCCTTGACGTGGAGCTGACGTCTACGGCCGGTGCACAGCCTTTCCTGCCTGCCAATGCTGCGTACATTCCACACTCCCTCCCCTTTATGCAAATCCCATCCGTGAATATTTCCCAGGCTAAAGCTTGGAACCCTGGCTAATTTGTCTTCAGAATTAGCGGATGGGTGAGGCGTGGGCTAACCGTTGACTCCATTCTATGGTTCCCGTGCACACACACCTCACCTTCACCAAATGTGTATTCCCAATGCCTCCCCTTGAACCAAACGCTGGTGGATTGCAGTTTGATTACAGCCTGAATCCACGAATGCCTGGTATGCACCCCGCTGCACACTCACTTTTTATATATATAATATGAGTGGAATCCTTTTCTTTTAGTTTATTAGAATTTGGTCCTGTCCTCTGGCACTGTTTTAAAATTAAATTTTACTTTTGGTTTTTGTATTATTACTTTGAATGAATGTCTCATTGTATTGTTCTGGTTTATGGCATTTAATAAAAAAAAAAACATTGTACATTTAAAAAAAATAAATAAAAATTACACAGCTGGTTGTACTATAAGCCAAGCAAGGCAGCCTTTTAGGCACAGATGCTTAAGCAGATATTAAGCTTCAGCTTACTGTGTCGATCATAAACCTACCTGAAAAAAATTGTGCGCCTGTTTCATAGACATTATCAGGTAAGAGTGTAAAGGATACGGTATTTTTTTTTTTTTCAAGCAGTTGTGATTATTATAGCCGGTTTTACTTTTGCATTACTGAATGAATGTTTGATGAATGTTGTTTTATTTTGTTTATGCACAGACAGGTGCTGATGATGGCAGTGGACTGGGCTGGATATGGATATGCAGCACTTGTTGCGTCTGGAGGCGTCATGGGTTATGTCAAAGCAGGTCATTAATTCTCCTTGTAGTAGAATATTATATAAAAAATGTTTTCTAACTCTTATCTACACAGTGACTTTTAATATAGTCATATACATTTGCTGTAATGTTCATTTACATTTTAAAATGTTGTGGATTTATATTTGTGCAGTTTGAGCTTAGCATATCTCTGTCTGCAGGAAGTGTCCCTTCTTTGGCAGCTGGACTGCTATTTGGAGGTTTGGCAGGTTTCGGTGCCTACCAGATATCACAAAACCCCCAAAATATTTGGGTGTCTTTAGGTTGGTATTTCCAGTCATTTATGCAAAGTTATGCAACATTATAATTAGGTCAAATTATATGCTTCCCCCACCCCCAGAAACCATAGGAAATAATTAAGAAAGTAAACATGGTGGGGCATGCCTTTGAAGGAAAATAATCAGTGACAGGGTCGTGTGATCTGGTCCAATGCAAAGCTGAGTTTTCACCCTGTTATTTCCCCATAACAGCCCTTATACCACAGCAATTATCACAGCAATTAATTATATTTTTTAATTATTAAAAAATGTATTTATATTTAATGATTCCATCTATCCATCCATCCTCAACCGCTTATCCATAGTCGGGTCGCGGGGGTACCAGCTCCAGCAAGAGACTCCAAACTTCCTTTTCCCGAGCCACATTAAGCAGACTGGGGGATCCCGAGGCGTTCCCAGGCCAGTGTTGAAATATAGTTTTTTCACCTAGTCCTGGGTCCTCCCTGAGGTCTTCTCCCAGTTGGATGTGCCTGGAACACCTCCCTGGGGAGGCGCCTAGGGGGCATCCTTACCAGGTGCCCGAACCACCTCAACTGACTCCTTTCAATGCAAAGGAGCAACGGCTCTACTCTGAGTTCCTCTCGGATAGCCGAGCTTCTCACCCTATCCCTAAGGGAGAGGCCAGCCACCCTCCTGAGAAAACCCATTTCGGCCTCTTGTACCCATGATCTAGTTCTTTCAGTCAGTACCCAACTTTCATGACCATAGGTGAGGGTATGAATTAAAATTGCCCGGTAGATCGAGAGTTTTGCCTTCCGCCTCAGCTTTATTTTCATCACAACGGTGCAGTAAAGCGATTGCAATACCGCTCCCACTGCTCCGATTCTCCAGCCAATTTCCCGCTCCAATGTCCCCTCACTCATGAACAAGACCCTGAGGTACTTGAACTCCTTCACTTGGGTTATGTTCTCATTCCCTACCCGGAGTAGCCACTCCCTCGTTTTCCTACTGAGAACCATGGCATCAGATTTAGAGGTGCTAATCCTCATCCCAGCCGCTTTATACTCTGCTGCGAACCGATCCAATGAGTGCTGGAGGTCACAGACAGATGATCCCATCAGGACCACATCATCTGCAAAAAGCAACGATGAGATCCTCAGCTCACCAAACCACAGCCCCTCCCCACCATGACTACGCCTTGATATCCTGTCCATGAATATCTCATGAGTATGTCTCATTTGTAAGTCGCTTTGGATAAAAGTGTCTGCTAAATGAATAAAATGTAAATGAATATCACAAACAGGATTGGTGACAAAGCGCAGCCCTGGCGAAGACCAACCCCCACCTGGAACAAGGCCGACCTTTTGCCGGGCATCCGGACACAGCTCTCGCCTTGGGCGTACAGCGATTGGATAGCCCTAAGAAGGGAACCCCTCACCCCATACTCCCTCAGCACCTCCTACAGTAGACCCCTGGGGACCCGGTCATACGCCTTCTCCAGATGCACAAAACGCATGTAAACTGGATGGGCATACTCCCAGGCCCCTTCCAAGATCCTTGCGAGAGTGAAGAGCTGGTTCGTTGTTCCACGACCAGGACGGAATCTGCATTGTTCCACCTCAATCCGAGGTTCGACTATCGGCCGAACCCTCCGTTCCAGCACCTTGGAGTAGACTTTACCAGGGGGGCTGAGAAGTGTGATACCCCTATAATTGGAGCACACTCTCCGGTCCCTCTTTTTAAACAGGGGAACGACCACCCCGGTCTGCCACTCCTTGGGCACTGTCCCTGACTTCCACGCAATGTTAAAGAGGCATGTCATACAAGACATCCTCTCCACACTCAAAGCTTTCAGCATTTCTGGACAGACCTCATCAATCCCTAGGGCTTTGTCACTGTGTAGTTGTTTGACTACCTCAGTGACCTCCAGCACAGAAATTGACGATGCTCCCCCATCAGCCTCCACCTCTGCCTCTACCATAAAGGGCATTTTAGTCGGATTCAGGAGTTCCTCAAAGTGTTCCTTCCACCGTGCAATTACTTCCTCAGTTGAGGTCAACAGCGTCCCATCCCTACTGTACACAGCCTGGATGGTTCCTTGTTTCAAATTCTCCTGGGTGCCGACCGAAAGTCCTTCTCCATGTCCTCTCCGAACTTCTCCCACACCCACTGCTTTGCCTCTTTCACGGCAGAAGCTGCAGCCCTTCTGGCCTGTCGGTACCTTGCAACTGCCTCCAGAGTCGTCCGGGATAACACATCCCAGAAGGCCTCCTTCTTCAGTCGGACGGCTTCCCTGACCACCGGCGTCCACCACGGTGTTCGAGGTGTTACCGCCCCTCGAGGCACTTAGGACCTTGAGACCACAGCTCTCTGCTGCAGCTTCAGCAATGGAGGCTTTGAACATTGTCGCCTCAGGTTCAATGCCCCCAACCTCCACAGGACCTTCCCACACAGAGAGATGACGTTCCACGTCCCCAGAGCCAGCCTCTGCCGCCCAAGTCTGGTCCATCGAGGCCCCTGACCTTCACTGCCACCCGTGTAGCAGCGCACCCGACCCCCACGGTTCACCCCACAAGTGGTGGGCCCATAGGATGGAGAGGGGGGTGCCACGTTGCTTTTTTGGGCTTTGCCCGGCTGGGCTCCGTGGCAAACCCAGCCACCAGGCGCTCGCAGTCGGGCCCTCCCTCTGGGCCTGGCTCCAGATGGGGGCCCCGGGCTTCCTCCTGGCAGGGTAACTCCTCCTCTCAATCTTTTTCATGAGGGTTTTTGAACCATTTTTATATGATTAATGAACCATATTTAATGATTATTGATTCATTAATATTTACATTTAATGTTGCAGAGTCATTGAAGGTCCTGTTATCACGTACATTATGTCCTTTTTCTCTCTTGAAGTTCCCTTGCATAGGTTCACTCAATGGTGCGCCAGTAGCTAACACTATTGGAACATCCTCCATGTGTGACAATTGTCTGGAGACCATATAGAATCCTGCCAAATTATTGGCTGATGGTGCCAGCACCGCACTCCGAGACATGGTGTTATGATGCCCCAAAGGGACATGCTTGTGCCATCTCCCTTCCGATATCTTTCACTTCAGGTGAAAGGTTTATCTGCACGTTGTTACTGTGTAGGAGTTAGTGTGTTTCAGCGTCTCAAATCAACCTTCTCTTGGAGTAGAACAATGCCGTTTCACAGGTGCCTGTCTGCATGTCCTTTCCAAGCAAGGACACTCATAAATGTGTTAGTGTATGGGCTTTCACCATGCAGAAACCACAGCTTATTTGATAACATTCACTGTAATAATTTTAAAATGAAAGTGCTTCGCTTTTTTGAGGAAGGAAAGCAGGTCTACTTTCCCCCATAGCTGGGTTCTGTGACTGCCGAGGCACCACGTGAGTGGTCCTGGGGATCTGATGCAACCCGAAATTTACTCGGCCTTGCTAGCTCTCCCCAGACCTGCAGATCTATGCCCAAGCCTGAAAGCTCTGTGATATATTTCGGCTGAGAATGTTGGGTGAGTATGTTGTGCTATAAAAAAAAACAAAAAAAAAAACAAGCCGGCCACAGCGTGTGTCTGTGCTGTAAACCACTCCACTTTTCAACCCTAATTACTAATCTAGCTGCCTCTGAGGAGATACTTGCTACTTCTCTTTCGCCATTTTTGGTGGCTTCATGGAAGTCACAACCTACCCTGCCTTCTAAGCCTGTAGAAGACAGGTGACGGGTGCGTCTTTGTACACCAGTGTGGTTTTGCAGTCGTACCAGGCCGATGTATTGAAAGACGGATGAGGGCTCCGCTTTAACTGCTGAGGTGGTTAAGGAGCTTCGATGGACCACTGACTTGGTGCTTAGAGCAAGTAAGCATACAGCTCGTACGATCTGTCGCTCTTTGTCAGATTTGATGACAGCTGAGATACACCTGTGGTTGAATTTCACTGACATCTGAGACAATCAGAAAGCTTTTCTCATGGACGCACATTTCCCAGTCAGACCGGTTCTTCGAAGCAGTAAAGTCTGTTGCTGAGAGGTGTCTCTGTGTACTGTGAAGCAGCATTTCAGCAATTGATTCCTCTGTGAGCTTGAGAGCCATTGACAACCTCTAGCCATTCCCACTCCGGTTTCCTGCAGCGCCCTCAAGAGGGGCTGAAGGGTAATGAGGCTGCTTAGGCACCCTCTCAGCCCTCAGCCTCAAATGATGACATGAAAGTGCCCCTGTCCCCTGTAAGGGTCAGCAGTGGCTTGGCCGTTAAGGGTCTGGGTTACTGATCGGAAAGGTTGGGGGTTCAAGACCCAGCACTGCTAAACTGCCACTGTTGACCCTTAACCCTCTGTTCTCCAGGGGCACTGTATCATTTTGGGGCGGCTGTGGCTCAGTTGGTAGAGCGGGTTGTCCACTACTCCACTAACCGTGGGGTTGGCGGTTCGAATCCCGGCCCGGGTGACTCCACATGCCGAAGTGTCCTTGGGCAAGACACTGAACCCTAAGTTGCCCCCAATGGCAAGCTAGCACCTTGCATGGCAGCTCTGCTACCATTGGTGTGTGAATGTGCTCTCATTAGTAAGCTGCTTGTAAATGTAAAAATGATATTTCTGTAAAGCTGCTTTGAGACAATGTACCATTGTAAAAAAGCGCTATACAAATTGATAATTATTATTATTAATTATTATCATGGCTGACCCTTGCTCTGACCCCAACTGCTTGACATACTGGGGTATGCGAAGAAAAGAATTTCGGCCGGTCTTCAAGCAGTTGGCAGGTTCCCTCATGGAGAATTGAGGCATGTCTGCTTTTCTCCTTGCTGCGCTCAGGATTTTATATGATCTGTTCTACTGCATTTCGTGCTTCGGACAACAGACCACATGTCTACTATAGGCGGCAATTTTCTCAATTGTACTCCGTGCATTACTGCTTTCGGCACACACAAGCTGTACCACAGGTATGGGTTGTGCCCCCATGTTACATGCTGGGCCCATTTTGTCAAGTCAGACTGTATGTCCTCCTGCTTTGGGACAAGTTTGCCCTGCTACACAGTCACTTCAGGGCCCTGTTCGGTAGTCCCCACAACAGATAGCTTGAAATGTTTCTATGCACCTCATACAGTGGGGGGAAAAATGTATTTGATCCCCTGCTTATTTTGTCTGTTTGCCCACTAACAAAGAAATGATCAGTCTAATAATTTTATTGGTAGGTTTATTTGAACAGTAAGAGACAGAATAACAACAAAAAAATCCAGAAAAATGCATGTCAAAAATGTTATAAATTGATTTGCATTT
>JAFFST010053432.1:69831-82647 GCA_022414735.1 Noturus placidus
CACCTGTTGTTGATTCTTCACAAAAAATTAGTTTTATATCTTTATGTTTGAGGCCTGAAACATGGCAAAAGGTCAATCAATATCAGAAAAAAAGAAAATATGGTATACTAAACCACATCACCTTCATAATTCAACTGTGACTTTTAGATGACCACATCTCTGACCACATCACATCAACAACCAGACTTCTATCTAGTTATTATAGCTCAATGTTTTTTGGAATGACAGAAAACATGCACATAAAGGTGTGATGGGCAGGTGTCCACATACATTTGGCCATATAGTGTGTCATAATATAATTTTTTCCCCCTTCATTTTCAGATTTTTTCTTCCTTTTATGTTACATCGTCATAAAAAACCAATATTCTTATTTTGTCCACATTTTGTGTCCCATTTTTTTTCAGGCTTAAAGGCAAGTACGTAAAGGTAGTGGACTAAACACTCAAACACGTCTCAAACACGTATATAAAAAAAAAAAGCTGACAAACTCGGATGTATGAATTACATGTAGGTGATTTGCATAATTTGACTGGAGCACGAGGAAAATCAACATAAGCAGATGAGTAACTCACTACATGTAAATAGAAAATAAATTACATGTAAATTGCTTCGATTTTGTGTTCCTTAATACCCTTGCTTGTTATCCTCATGCACTGCACATTTGTTACACACCAATACAATTCATGAAGCTTGGATTGAAATCACAGACTTTAAACTTTCCTTGTACCTCTTGATGGCGACCAGCTCCCCAGACTCAATGCTTCTGCCCATAAGCACACTGCCGTAGGTGCCATCCCCCAGCTGCTTCAGTGTGGTATAGCGGTTCATCCTTGTTCATGCAGCTCCCTCTCTCCCCCAGATGGAACAGAATACAGATGGAATAGTATACCTCTCACACATATACAACTGTGCAAATTGTATTTCTTAGGCCATTTCCTATGACTGCTCTAAGGCAATAGAGAATAGAGAGAAAGAATAAATTATGATATACACCAATCAGCCATAATATTAAAACCACCTGCCTAATATTATTACACAATATTATATCTATACATATACAGTGTATATATACACACACACACAACATCTAAAAAAAAATTAAGATCTGTGTTGAATGGGATGTCGTGTTTTCGGGTGGTATATCACACCTGTCGTGGAAAGGTGCTTCGGAACCGTATGCCCTCTTGAATAAACGCTGCAAATGCCAAATTTTATGTTTTTATCAGAAACGTTTAAGTATTTCCAAACGCTAACATGATTGCGCTTTGCCAGGCAGCACCATGATAACCATCAGCTAGATCGAGAGTGAACTCTGAGCACTGACGGACGGGGCATGGCGGGATATATTTTTGGCATTTTTTTTCTCTTTCAGCCAAAAACCTGAAATTTTTCAACTGATAATTTTCGTATATATCACAGTAATAGCCATAACATTAAAACCACCTGCCTAATATTGTAAAAGTCCCCCTTGTGCAGCCAAAACAGCTCTGACTCATCATGATATGCACACCACAAGACCTCTGAGGGTGTGCTGAGGTATCTGACACTAAGATGTTAGCAACGAATCCTTTATGGATTTAGGTCCTTCAAGTTTTCAAGCATATTTAGGTATCAAAAATGTGATTTGTTCATACTGAAAACTGTCAGGCCGCCATGGACATGCCCTCCAACAAGAACTCAAAATCTTTGCAAATATGATGTCGATATGATGAAATCTCTAGGAGTAGTTCGTTAAAGTATGAGGCCTGGAAATGGCAAAATCTGAGCAAAACTTTAAGAGAAAAATCAAAATGGCTGACTTCCTGTTGCGTTTAGGGAATGGGCACCAGAGACTTTGTTGTACGTATTTGCATGTTACATATGTCTACAGCATTTCGTATTTGTAGCTGAAACGTAGCAGAAGGTGCACATCATTGAAATTTTGTAGGTGCTGTTATCGAGCCATTTTGCAACACTCCATTCTAAAACCTGTAATTGTTCACCACTTTTCAGGTTTCTCCAAAGTTGCATTAGTTTTTGGGCATGTTTAGGCCTCAAAAATGTGATTCATTTCATACTGAAATTTGTCAGGACACCACATACACGCCCTTCAATGAAAACTCAAAAGCTTCGCAATATCACATCACCTAGGCCTTTAGTTTAGTCTGACTTAATGTTCAGTCTTTGAAGTCTGCTCTTTTTAACTATATTTAAAGCTACACTATTAGCCATTTTCCAAATTCTCCAAAGCCAATTCTCAAACCCCTCTGCATATATTGTGTATATATCTGAATAATCTCATATAGGATGTGATTGGGTGGATACATTTACCCGCCGATCAGGATTTTTACAGATGATACGATTTCTTGTCATCTTGATCGACCGAAACTTATACCAATTTTTTTTTTTTTGTTTAAACTTTAATCAGGAGCTCTATCATAAACAGTTAAATGTAAGCTCTCTGCTCATGGTCACTTTGAATTTAATTAAAATAATAGCAATGGCAAATGGTTGGTTAATTGATAAATAAACAAGCATAATATATTGAATATATTTGAAATATCTTAAACAATAAAGAGTCCTAATTAAAAGTAGACTAATATAAAAAAAAATCCATATTAGGAAAAGGCTAATAGCCATCTAAGGAAATAGCCTACTAAGATATTCAAATTGATATTAAATGCAACCCATAGTAATTAACATTATTTCATTTCTCATTTTATTTACATTTTATGGATTTATTATAATGCCTATTTTTATATTAAATTATTTATTTATAACTAAGCACATTTTCTATCTTTACATTTTATTGGTTTTTTTTTTTTGTTTGTTTTTCATCAGTTTTAGATTGGTTCCCCCAGTACATTGTTGACATGTCTGCTGATAATATTGTGTTTTTTGGGGGGATAAATCAAAACATGAAAACTGGAGTTGACATTTCTAGTGATATCTGGAAACTGTGAGCTTAAATGAAGTGAATGAGCTGTCTATAGAGTTGGTGAAGAGAGTGAAGAGAGAGCGGAAGCGTACAGTATGTTTGCAGACTGAACAGTTACTACTGCTGAGAAATTATTTAATAAAGAAGTTTGAATTACACCCACCTTGTAGCGTTAGCATTATTAAATTACTAGCACCCGATGCCACTGTGACTACACGAGCATGTCACAGTCGCAGGTTCAGGTCATTTTGCATGATCAATAAAAGAAGGCGGTTTGTGAGATCGGCATGATGAGAGACGCAGCTGATGTACAGCGTTACTCTTGTTCGAAGGACTGAGGCGATGAAAAGCAGTGTGAAAGTAACTGTTGCACATTTTGGACTGTAGTTTTTAATCTGATTCTATTATACAACTCCTAAATATTTTTTCACAGTCGCACAAAGTAGTTTTCAGTCGCAAATGCGAGTTAAATGGTCATACTGTAGAGCCCTAGTATGTGACTTCAGGCCCAGACATCTATCAAACATGTGAAGCTTGGAGCAGATTGGACATTACATGTTTGAGTTATAACAACTTCCAGTTTCATGGTGAACCATCAAAATTTGTGAGACCGCCGCGCCAACATCGTACAATGAAAACTTAAAAGCTTCAGAATTTAGCATCATCAATGCCTTTAGATGAGACTGACTGAATATGATGCCGATCTGATAAAATCTCTAGGAGTTCGTTAAAGTACGAGGCCTGGAAATGGAAAAAAACGCAGCAAACATTTAAGAAAAAAATTTAAATGTCTGACTTCCTGTTGATTTTAAGGCATGGCTTCAAGAGATGTTTCTTACGTATTGGCAGATTACACATGTGTAACGAATTTTGTACATGTAGGTGAGACGTAGTGCGAGGCGCACATCTGTGAAATTTTGTAGGTGGCGCTATCGAGACATTTTGCGTTTGGGTCAGTAGTGGTGTACATCTTGGAGTTCTGGCATGGAAATCTTCTGCATTTAGAACATGCCTTACTGTGCTCACTGAAACCTCAGTGCTTGATGCCACCAAGCCTTGCTGCAGGTCTTTTGCAGTCACTCGAGGGTTTTTCACAACCTGCATTCTCAAAAATCTGGTTGCAGCCATGGATAACTTCCTTTTTCTGCCCTGTCCAGGTACTTCATGTATTTACACCTGGTGCAACTTCACCTGTTTTGCATATTTGTGCTGTTGTGAGGGATTCTATTCAGAGGGTTGAATAATTTTGAAACTGGAGAAGTCATTATAAGTTGCATTTTCAGTTGAATTTGTGGAAACCACTTAAAGCATTTGATTTGTTCATTGCAAACAGTTGAAAGTCTGTAAATGTTGACAATAAACCTAATTTGTAATGGGGGTTGAATAATTTTGATTGCAACTGTATATAAAAGTTATGTAGAATGGATATAACTAACTTCAAACTAACTGTTTCTCAGTGGTGGAATGAACTTCAAACCTCAATCCAGACCACAAAATCTTCAAAAAACAGATAAAGACCCACCACTTCCGTGAACACCTAACCAACCCATAAAACATAAATAAATAAATAAATATTACTCTGGCACTTACACCTCTACTCTGCACATTTTGCTTCTTCTGGAACTCAATTAATGGATCTTGTATAGTAGCACTATTTGTATTGTTCTCTGCTTGAAATGTCGTTTTGCTTGTTTTTTTTTTTCTCATTTGCAAGTCGCTTTGGATAAAAGCGTATGTTAAATGAATAAATGTAAATGTAAATGTAGATAAGTCAGGAAAAATGAGGGCCAAATTTCACAACTAAAAAAAGATTACACAAGCTAGGAAAAGAGGCAGTTATACAGGCAAATGTTGGTAAATGTGATACAGTGATACAAATGATACAGTACAATGTTCAATAAGATTTATGACACATTCAGAAAGAGAAAGACACTGACACCACTTAGATTTTCACTATTTGACCAGTTCTGTTACTTGTGATGATGAACAAAATCCAGGCAGGGATATTGTTGAAACCTAACACAATGCCTCATTATAAAATATTTTTTTTGTCTTAATTTGTCCTATTGAGACACAAACTCTTGCACTACACTATGCCTTGTTTAATTGGACCCTATGAAAGCATATTTCATAAAATCAGTGCAATTCAATTCATACCAATCAAATGATCACAGAATAATGTCAAAGTAATATAAATAGGTCTCACAAAAGTTTTTTGTTCTGTGGTGGAAGGAACAAAGAGAGCAAATCTAAGAGGATTACTAATGTGGCAGGATTGTCTCTCCTATGCAGTGGCCTACAGGCATGCTAGTAAAATAGAGAGGAAGTCTGTAAAAGTTGACACAAAACTAGAAAACAAAGCTTTTATGTAACACATTATTTCTCCTTGACATCACAACCTGACCTGTGTTTTACAGGTACAGAACAATGTCCTGAGATTAATGATTAAGGTAGGTGAATTGGCACAGATGGAGAGTGTAAATAAGATCTTGCGTCAGTATAATGCTGTCAGTTCCTGATCAGCCTGCCTGCTAATAGGATTTTAAACCAGATTTGAAGCCATTTTTTAAAATACTCTACTTGCTGCAATGCCTATTTTACATTTTCTACCTGACTCAAATCATGAACTATTTAACAGGATTACTAAAACACCATCCTACACCTTTGTACTTTAAATAACAGTTACTAATGCACTGCCAGTAAAAAAAAATAAAATCTTAGCAAATTAAATTATATTTATTGATTAGAAGTGCTGAGCTAACTAATCTAGATGGTACTATTACAACTTCAAATCTATTTGTGTAAAAAAAAAAAAAGGAAATCTCGATACTAAAAACACACCCAAGTACATAGTGAGAAATGACAATATACCAAAGTTTTCACCCTCTGCAATACAAATGCATTTTCTTAAAATTATAACTTATATATTTTAAAAGGCAGTGTATTTAAGGTAGCCTTAGCCTATCTGTAGTGGTTTGCTAGACTCCACTGACTGAGCTTACCAAGTAAGCAGTTAGAAAAGGGTTTTAGGAGGCCTTAGGCAATGTTCTCAAGGTCGATGAATGATATAATCTAACACATTCTCTATAGTGTAGGCTAAATCATAATATTAAAAATATAATAAGCAAAGTGCTGTGAGAAAATCAGTTGACACGAGAAGTTTGAAGTTGAGTTCTCTACCATTAAATGTAATAAATCGATTTAAGTGTGTTCACATGAAGCAAAGCAATATTACACGAAAGTTAAACCACCAATCCATGACACTAAACCCTGGGTCTTTATGAAGAGTAAAGTGTGGCATATGGCTAATCTGAACAACTATTAAGTAATGCTAACGTTACATGGCAACGTCTGGTTTTTTATAATGTTTGAACATTAGGTTAAAATATTTAAGCATGACACCAAGCTAAACTAGCCATAACTGGATAATTACATTAGGATTCTGTGAAACAGCTAGAACGTTATAGCTTTAACAGCTAACTTTGTAATTCAGTTGTTTAAACCAGAATATATTTTAACTGATCTAAACCTTTTCCCCTTTTGTGAAACTCACCGCCCTTTTTCGTTGTCTGGGACTGAAGATAGTGCAGTTGTGTGTAAAATAACGTTAAATTAACTCGTCTGTCCAGATAAGGCGTGTACCATCCTCCCATGGCAACGGGGACTCTAGCGCGACGACCACGCTGCGTCACGTGGACGGGCAGGGGCTTGTGGTATATGTTGTTTGCCAGCGCAAAACGTTTCCGGCGATTTGTGTATAACGTTGGTCTATAAACTCTTTTTCTGTTTTCGGATTAACCTGACTCCTCATTATGTGAGCCGCTAGGCGATGCAAGAATCTAGTTTATACATCAAATATGTCAGTTTGCCTGTTTAAAACGAGAACATTCCGAACATTTTAGTATTCCGGTTTTGTGAGCACCTTGAAAAAATCTCATGATCACCGGTAGGTGGAGGCACCTCTGTACACAACCTAGCAAACAAGTCATCAGCAGTTTAAATAGGTAAGTATACGCCTTAGTATGCATACAAATACAAGATCTAGGTCTACTGGTTATAATAAAATATGTAGTTAACTAATACCTAAAAATATATACATGGAGAAAAAATTGTAAATAGGCCTTTTGTTAATTAATAAAATTAACATTATTATGATTTTGATATATCAATAATATATTGGTAATATATTTTGCAGCAGTGAATTAAGTTAGGCCTAGTCATCCTCATAGCTACACTTTATTTATAGTATAATTTTTTTCATGGTAAAAGTGTTATTATTATTATTATTATTATTATTATTATTATTATTATTATTATTATTATTATTATTATTGGTTTTTTTTGTTTTGTTTTTTTTTTACTTTTATATATGGGTTGTTTTGGTTTATACAGAGTTTTGGTTTTGAGCTGCATTTGCCACGCAGATGTGATAAGCTTGCTAGCTTGCTAATCGCACTAATTTTTACGTTTAGCCCAAATTTAAGGGAATGACTAGCTTTTTAGAATCAAAGCTCTACACGACGTATTGTTATTTATAAAATAATTATTTTGGTATGTCTTTCTGCACTGCTACTGAAATTCTGTTGCAAATGTAAAATCATTCAATAACGTAACACTTTTGATAGATTACTGTTTGGTTAATTTATATTGATATAACATTACATTTTTTTATTGTAATGTTATATTCCATAAGGATTTAAAACAAATGTTTATTAATACTGCCTATGTACCTCCCCTGCACCGCTGTTAGTAGTGCATTAAAAAAAATAAAAAATAAGAATGTCCATGTGAATTAAATTAATTAGTATATACATTATAATATTTATGCAATGTGTATAGAAAAAAACATATACATGTATGCAGTACAGTTATGTTACAAATGGCTACTGTGTTTCAACTCAATTATATAACCTTCACTAAAACATTTTCATTATTTACTGTTACTATTTTCATCTTCTTTTGTAGCTTGTTGCAACACTGTTGTTGTAACCCAGTTATAATATAATATTGTAAATGTCATTATTTCTAATTATTATTTTTTTTAAAAATTGCCAACATATTCTTTTACAAAATTATTCAATTCAATTTTATTTGTATAACGCTTTTTACAATAGATATTGTCTCAAAGCAGCTTTACAGGAATATAAACACAGTATACACACAGTAAAAGTGAGAAATTATCCCAACTGACCAAGACACTGAGTGGTGACAATGGCAAGGAAAAACTCCCTAAGATGTTTAAGAGGAAGAAACCTTGAGAGGAACCAGACTCAGAAGGGAACCCATCCTCATCTGGGTAACAACAGACATTCTTAAAGAGACAATTATTGGTTTAAATGTAATCTGTTTGGCTTAGAAAAGCCTTTGTCCCATCAGTCTGGATTTGGAGTAGATGAGAGCTCCATCCAGAAGTAGGACCTCCGAGACCGATCATGCAGGTCCGGAGAGCAGAGAGGACCAGGATCTCCAACATCTCCATAAACTCATGAACTTTCAAAACTACTGTGTTAATAACAAAAAAAAAAAAAAAAAAAAAAAAAAACTTACAATGTATAAAGGTTGGAAACTATGGACAAACATAGTAGTTAAAAATTATGTGGAAAGCTTTTCATAGAATTATAAATAGAATTTTTCTGTAGAAAATCATTCATTCACTATAAAGCAGGCTTTTATATTTTATTTCCCAAATATGTGTATAATTGGAGTACTGAAAAGCACTGCATTCTGAATGAAGTAGTTTTTTTCCTTTCATTGAGAGGTTGTGATTGGAAAAATACCATTTTATGATGATTAAACACCCCTTTTATTGATATATTCAGGAAGAAATAATGTGTTCCATTATAAAATATATAAACCAGACAAATATGCTTGAATCGGCTATAGAAACACATGCTTAAATAAATGTTTACATGGCATATTATATCAAGTATATCCCATATTAATTAGAAATTAGTCAAATGAGTCAGTAATCACTTATTTATTGGTCCATTGGTATATCCTGCATTTCCCTGCTTAGAAGGATATACACCAATCAGCCAGAACATTAAAACAACTTACAGGTGAAGTGTATAACATTGATTTTGATGTTACAGTGGCACCTGTCAAGGGGTGTGATATTAAGCAGCAAGTCAACAGTCACTTCCTGAAGTTGTTGTGTTGTAAGCAGGAAAAATGGGCAAGCTTAAGGATCTGACTGACTTTGACAAGCACCAAATTGTGATGGCTAAATGAATGGGTCAGAGCATCTCCAAAATGACAGGTGTTCCTGGTATGCATTGTGTGGAATCTACTAAACATGGTCCAAGCAAGGGCAGCCGGTGAGCTGGCATCAGGAGCATGGGTGTCCAAGGCTCATTGTTACGCGCTGTGAGAGAAGGCTGGCCCATCTGGTCCGATCCCACAGAAGAGCTACTGTGCTACTGTACAACAAACTGCTGGAAAAGTTAATGGTGGTTATGATAGAAAGGTGTCAGAACAAATAGTGCATTGAAACTTACTGCGTAAGGGCCTGCGTAGCTGCAGACCAATTACAATGGCCAAGCTGACCCCTGTCCAGAACTGAACATGCCTACAATGGGCATATGAGTGTTACAACTGGACCAAGGAGCAATGGAAGGAGGTGGCCTCGTCTGATGAATCATATTTTCTTTTACATCATGTGTACGACTGAGTGCGTGTTTGTCGCTTACCTGTGGATGAATTGGCACCAGGATGCACTAAGGGAAGAAGGAAAGCTGGCAGAGGCAGTGTGATGCTCTGGGCAATGTTCTTCTGATAAACCTTGTGTCCTGGTGTTCATGTGGATGTTAATTTGACACCTGCTTAAACATTTTTGCAGCCCTAGTACACCCCTTCAATGCAATGATGTTCCCTAACGGCAGTGGCTTCTTTCAGAAGGTAATGTGCCCTGCCAGGAATGCTTTGAGGAACATGACAAAGGGTTCATGGTTTTGACTTGGCCTCCAAATTCCCCAGTTCTCAGTCTGATCGAGCATCTGTGGGATGTGCTGGAGGAACAAGTCCTATCCATGAAGGTCCTTGCAACTTACATAACTTAAAGGATCTACTGCTAATGTCTCGGTGCCAGATACCACAGCACACCTTCAGAGGTCCTGTGGAGTCCATGCCTCGATGGGTCAAAGCTGTTTTGGCAGCACAAGGGAGACCTACACAATAGGCAGATGATAGGCTGATCTGTGTATACAGTATATTGGTTTTAATTAGGTTAGGTTAGATAATAAGGCCTATTTCATATTTCTGAATCTCCCTAATTAGAATAAAAATGTTCAATGAAATGGAAAAAAAATATAGCTTATATGCAACAAATGCGTTTGAAAGCATTCTTGTAGAAGTATCATCAGCAACCTCAAAGAGGCTTTCAAGATTTGGTAGCACAAACTTCAAACACAACTCAGAGCACTTTAGGTCAATATAACCAGTCAACAAACACAAATGGATTCTGGTTTTCAAATCCTCTAGTAGCACTTCAGTCCTCTTGTATTGTCAGTGGTAAAAATGTGACCGGGAAAAAGCATACGTAGGCCTAAAAGAGGGTGTACAGGTGCACATAGAAGAAGTCAAGCACCATTGTTACCACACACACACACACACACACACACACACACACACACACACACACACACACACACACACATCCCCATACAGAGAGGTTGCTGTTTTGTTTATTATATGTGAATAAATGTGGCATATGTAGTATATGGCATATGCTTATATAAAATAGCATTCATATGTAATATTTTATAAAGAAGACATCATAAGAGTGAGTTGAATATAACTTTATAAATTAGGTTTATCTATTATATACTCACCTGGCACCTGGGAGGATCCTCCTACCTAAACAAGAAACTCAGAAACAGGGAAGCAAAACAGAAAAAAGAGCACAATTACACTGTTTTGACTTGAACTGAGGGCAAGGCATCAATCATAGAGAAGTTAAGCGTGATTTAGTTTGCATTGGAATTCATTAAGCATCAGCGAGAAGGGGCAACATCCTGCAGCTGGTCGGATTTGGTTTCATACGGGCGCTTTTCATTCTCTCACGTCCATTTTACATTTCAACATAAGAGGCCACACACACAATGTGACCCGAAGATGACACTCACAGTGTTGTTTTTAGTCATCTCAATGTGATGGTTTAAATTAGTCTAACTTAGTCTAACTTTAAATTCAGTGTCAATCTGTTTTCCACACATATTAAAACCATTGAATCTAGCAACAACAAAAAAGTTTGAATTTATTAAAAAAGTTTTTTTATTATTATTATTGTTTTAAAAGGTCAGCTTGAGCTATTCTAGGCATGTGAATAATGATTGTTTTGAAAGTTTAGATTAATTATAAATTGTATAAAATGTGAATGTAAGCTAAGTGTAGATCAGATGTGAATACTGCAAATTTGTTGACTTTCCCTTTGACCAGTTTGATGAACTGTTGGCATAAGAAACCAAATGCTGCTTCACCTCAACCAGGAAAAGACGGTTGTTGACCTGCATGACATTCAGGCACTGGTGCAGAAATACTTCCAGCACAGCAAACAGCATTGAGGTTGAGCTCAAAATAAGTCAATCTTTAAGCTTGGAGTGTTTGTTGCCTAAACAGTGCAGTGGGCTGAGTTTGCTGTTTTACTGCGAACACAACATACAAATTCCTCTTAACTTTACATCTCTGTGTGATTTATTTCATTTCCACTGACTCCTTTCATTTTTATACATTTGTATTTAAGAAAAGAACAAAAGGCTTTCTGAAAGCATTAATGTCTCCAAATATTATTAAAAAACAAAACTCCCTCTGGATCTGCCTATTCATCTCCAGAAATTAATCAAACTATGCACACATATAATGAATAAACTTTCACCATAACAAAGAAAATCATAAGCCATGTGGGTTCCTCAGGATCAGCCACCTGTCTATCCAGACCAATCCTTCACTTGTGATGTTACACAATCCACAAATAAGCATTAGTGATGGCACTGTTTATAAACCAAGCTCACATCATGTTTTGTTTAATTTTGTCAATTTGAAAAAGCTTCAAGTGTTGGTTTATACTTGGGATGCCACTCGACACACTGACCTTAAACTGGGACAACAAATAGAGTAGTGGAAGGAAACATGGGGTGAAGGGTGAGTGTTTTGAGGGTGCAATGCTAGTTGTGGTTAGATTGAGTGCTGCTCAATTCAGTGAGAAGTCAACACCTGATCTTCTCTTTATTACCAAAGGGCTTCCCTTTCAGGGCTCAATGACAACTACTTCACACCATCCAACTCTTAAAGACATTGAATTGTGTCTGATAACACACACCATTAACACCCAATGGCCCCACCTGATGCTTATCTGGGATCTAGAACTCTAGCACAGAAAGCATCCTCTCATTACCAAGGCACCAGATCTCCAACATCCACCAGCTCTGTCATGTTGTCATGGAGGAGTGGAAGAGGACTCCAGTGGAAACCTGTGAAGCTCTTGTGAACTCCATGCCCGAGAGGGTTAAGACAGTGCTGGAAAATATTGGTGTCCAAAAAAAATATTGACACTTTGGGCCCAATTTGGACATTTTCACTTAGGGGTGTATTCACTTTTGTTGCCAGTGGTTTAGACATTAATGGTTGTGTGTTGAGTTATTTTGAGGGGACAGCAAATTCACACTGTTATACAAGCTGTACACTCACTACTTTACATTGTAGCAAAGTGTCATTTCTTCAGTGTTGTCACATGAAAAGATAGAATCAAATATCTACCAAAATATGAGGGGTGTACTCACTTTTGTGAGATACTGTGCGTATATTTATATATATATATATATATACATACAGTGGTGTGAAAAAGTGTTTGCCCCCTTCCTCATTTCCTGTTCCTTTGCATGTTTGTCACACTTAAGTGTTTT
>JAFFST010053433.1:9292-22483 GCA_022414735.1 Noturus placidus
TTGTGTTTACTTGTGTTGTCCTTGACTATTGTTTAAATTGGTTTGATGTTCCGAAACACTTAAGTGTGACAAACATGCAAAGGAACAGGAAATGAGGAAGGGGGCAAACACTTTTTCACACCACTGTATATCGGTCATTGTGCGCGGACTGTTTATCAGATTTGAAGTCAGTAGGGGATTTCTCTTACTGAAATCTTTTGTTTTGGTAAGGGTTGGTTAGTTCAGCGTTCCTTCCGAGGGGTTGTCTCTTTGTGCTGTATTTCACATTGTGGAGAAATTTTGGTTATAGAGGGATACACTGCTGTCTCCTTTGGGTTATGGAGACTTTGGGTGTTTATGTTTGAGGGTTTGTTGGGGGGAGGGGAAATTACTCCGGCTCTAATTGACTACTTATATCCCTATGGTTTACTTTAATTTAATTTAATAATTTATCAATTTGTATAGCGATTTTTACAATGGTACATTGTCTCAAAGCAGCTTTACAGAAATATCATTTTTACATTTACAAGTGACTTACTAATGAGAGCACATTCACACACCAATGGGAGCAGAGCTGCCATGCAAGGTGCTAGCTTGCCATTGGGGGCAACTTAGGGTTCAGTGTCTTGCCCAAGGACACTTCGGCATGGGATCACCCGGGCCGGGATTCGAACCGCCAACCCCACGGTTAGTGGATTAGTGGACAACCCGCTCTACCAACTGAGCCACAGCCGCCCACTTTATTAGATGGTTAGTAGTAATATTGATCCCAGCACGGCTAGGGCAGGCAGGCCTTTTAAGATTTATTAGTTGGAACGTCATAGGTATGGGTAATCCTGTTAAGAGATCTAAAGTTTTTTATATATTTTATATATATTTGAAACTTTTAAAAACTCCGGTATAGTATTTTTACAGGAGACTCATCATTGTATTAAAGATCATAGGTTATATTGACCTTGAGCCTTTGCCTGTTGTTGGGTTTTATAATATTTATACAACCAGCAATAGTTAGTGTAGCCCTCATGTGCCGAGGTGATGGGGGTGGGGGGGTGTATGAAAATGAATCATGTGTAAATGAACCACATGTAAAATTACATATAAATGAATCATATATAAATCTTGCTGGGGGTGTGTTGGATTGATTCTCTATGGATTTATGAAAATGAATCATATGTAATTAAATCACACGTACATGAATCATAAGTAAATTAATCAAATGCAAACTTTCCTGGGTGGTGTGGGAGGGGCTGTTATCGGGGTAAAAAATGTTGATTCTGTATTGATATATTTTGTTGTACTCTGAAAAGTGTATGAGAATCAATAAAAATTGTTATCCAAAAAAAAACGCAGTGTATCGGTGACTATCTCTCTCACACACACACACACAAAATCCAGGATGTTAGATGAAAAGAGCAACGTTATGCAAAAAAAGATCCCATAAAAATCACACGCTCCTAACAGAACACACACTGTGTGCCTCAGTGAGAGCTAGTCTGTGTGTGCGTGTCCAGAATCCGTGATGACATACCCAGTTTCCAGTGTGCTATTCACACGCGTGTAAAGTCAGTCGTGAGTGCAGACCTGCTGACAGGTCACAGAATGAGGCTGATACTAACGCTGTAACAGGTGCTTTGCTCTGTGTGTGTTTACCATTTATAAATATACTGCTTTCTTTAATTTCCTCATCTTAAAGGTTTCTAAGGATGCTTGGCAGTAATAAGAGCTCAATAAGATGAACTCTTATTACTTGAGGCTGTGAATGCACATTCTCCTCCGAAAGGACTGGAACTATACACACACACACACACACACACACACACACACACACACACACACAGCAAGACCAATTCATTTGGTTTTGCTGCAGGTTGAAGGCATTTGGGTTTGAGATCAATACATGAATATGCTGTTAGACAAATTGAACAATAAACAGCTCTGAACATCTACTCTTGGTTTTAGTCTTCAGTTTCACCTGTGAAGACTGCATTTGTTGTTAAAAAGGATACACCAACATGAAGATCAGAGAGCTGTCTATGGGAGAAAAGCGAGCCATTTTGAAGCTGAGAAAAGAGTGAAAGTCAATCAGAATCATTGCACAAGCATTGGGTATAGCCAATACATCAATATGAAATGTCCTGAAAACAAAGAAAGCACTGGTGTACTGAGCAACAGAAGTCGAATGGGTCAGCCAAGGAAAACAACAACAGTTGATGACAAACATTGTGAGAGCTGTGAAGAAAACCCCAAAAACAAGAGTCATCACCAACAACCTCCAAAGAACAGGGGTGAAGGTCTCACAATCCACCGTTTGAAGAAGACTTTGAGAGCAGGAATATAGAGGCCACACCACAAGATGCAAACCACTCATCAGCAGTAAGAATCCGAAAGTCAGATTGGAATTTGCAAAGAAGTACAGAGACGGTCCACAAAAGTTCTGTAAGCAAGATGATTACCAAAGTGATGGAGAAAGAAAGGATCTGCTCATGAACGACTACATACAAGTTCATCTGTGAAACATGCTGAAGGTAGTGTCATGGCTTGGGCTTGCACGGCTGCTTCTGGAACATTCTCACTAATGTTACTTGATGATGGAACTCATGATGGTAGCAGAAGAACGACTGCAGAAGTTTGCCGGGACATTTTATCAGCCAGTTTACAGAGAAATGTATCCAAATTAATTGGGAGGAACTTCATCATGCAGCAAGACAATGATTTAGAACACACTTCCAACTCAACAAAGGACTTCATCGGGGAAAAAGTGGAAAGTTTTAGACTGGTCAAGTCCAGCACCAGACTTTAACTCAACTAGACTGAAATGAGTAACAAACAGCTACTTAAAAGAGGCTGCAGTAAAATCCTGGAAAAGCAACACAATAAAGAAACCAACAATTTGGTGATTCAGTTCCAGGCGTGATCCAGGGGATACACAATCAAATAAAGTGTTATTTACTTCTAGACTTTTTCGTTCCTACGGTTTTACTCGCCTACAAATCGGGTGGTCCGATTCAAAAGGTTCTATGTTGTTTAAGATGTCCTGATGTAAAAACCAGGAGATAAAAGCGGAAATCCTAAACTCTCGCCTTGTTTTGTTTCCGCCGTTCAATCTCAAACCCAGATGTCTTTTGTGTGTAGCACAAATTAATCGGCCTTGCCGTTCCAATAGTTTCAAAGAGGACTGTATTTAAAAAAAAAAATAATAATAAAAAACAAATATCCAAAAAAGTAACAGTAGTTAAAAGACAGAATAAACTCACGCAAAACAAATCGCGTCCGAATTCAGCTTTCAAGGCAAAAAGTTTTCAATTAGGATTCGTTTTTCCCTTCACCTGATCTAATCTCTCTTGAAATTACACCATAAAGGGATAAAGAAAAAAAAAAGATCAGGGGTTTGAAGGAAGAGGGAGAAAAAAGAAAACTCCCACAGGTTTCCTGGGTCACTTGGCGATTTGGGGGCAGTTATGGCTTATAGTGCTGTAATAAATTTAACCGCACAGATAAGATGAACTGTGTAGCACCTTCACAGAGGACGTGCAGGATTTGGTGGAGATTAGACTGTCTAAACGAGTACATGACGTCTCCGTCTGCGGAGAACCAGACCGAGTATGAGCGGGCACGGTGGAAACCGCTAGCCGTTATGCAAGGCGTTATTGAGATGTTATTAGCGAGGACTTTGGAAGGAATGACTCGGGTATTAAAAGAGAAGCGCGAAACACGTGCGTGTCTTTAACGTTCGGTGGGATGTTGAGATGGAAATCCCAATGTGAATTTTTGCCCCCTCCTTTGGTTTCCGTATCACTCGGACGGAAATCCCAAGAATCTGTTCGCTTTCAGATGCAGCAAAGCTGCCCGTGTCTGTGTGTGGGACGCACAGTTACGCAACCTAGAGAACACAGAACAAATATTATAGGTGAAAGTGAATGAACTCGATGCTCCGTAGCTAAAGCCCTGTGGTGCTGCAGTATTGTTGCGCACAGACTAAGCCCAGACTTTAAGTGCTATTAGAGCAAACAAATGACAACAGGACAGGCTGAATCATTCGGAATCAACGGAAAGCAAGCAGGCGTTCTACACTGATACTCTTTCACACTGAAAAGTAGGCGATATGACGGGGGGGGGGGGTTTATGTCATTTTTAATAGACAGTGATCAACAAATCTCGGTACGCTTAGTTGAGGTTAGCTAAGTGTTTTTTTTTTTCTCACATTAACGTTAATTAGCGTGTGCACAGTCCATACAGGGTTTCATAGGGGATTTTTGTGATCGCTGGGCTAGTCTTGTGTGCTTTTATTTTTTTTGCGGAAATCACAATTACGTGAAGTTGTTTCGCAGAGACAAAATGAGGCCTTTTAACTTTACTGGTAAATCGAAGAGGGCGCACGAGATGTGACATTCAGAGAGTCCAGGACTTGAACAGTGACTTCTCGAACAAGTGCGAAGCCGGTCCTGAAAGGGACAAAACAAGACAACATCCCGGTAGGATTTATTATTGATTGTGTGTTGTCACCGCACACGGACGGATTTTGAACGGACGCTATAAACCGTTCCCTGAGCTTTAAATCTCTGAAGCTGTTTTATGATACCATGTTTGATATAAAATATATTTTTTTCACTTGGCTCAATTAACACAACACAAATTGATGCTTAAAAGGGCTGTAAAATAAGCTGATAAATCATTTGTCTCAGAGACTCCGAAACACCAGCGCATCCCTTCATTTAAATCCATTACAATCATTGAGAACAAACCCTGATCGTTCCAGGGAAAACCTCTTTTGACCCCAAAAACCAGAAATTAGTGTAGCTAATTAAATCAATGCAGCTGCAAAAAAATAAATAAATACATCCTCAGGTGACGTCGTTCCAGATAAATCCAGTGAAGCTTTCATTTTCCAGACACTCTGTAATCATGACCATTCGTGAGGTCCAACCGCACTTGTTGCACCAGACAGTGAGGTCGTTTTCACGACGGCGCTTCCTTTCTAGACTTGGCTGGAATTTGTCCTAGAGAGTTCGGAGTGGTCTCCAGAGAACCTCTTGAAAATGCTTCAAGTCCTGCGATTGGTCGTTCTGCTCAGCGGAGTAGGGGGACCGCTTATTGTCAAATCGGAGCGAAGTTGGAATTCAAACTCAAATGAACAGAACTCAATTGTTTGTATATATCATCTAGTTTGGTTTGAACGAGGATTGTGATGGGAACATGGCCAAAATGTCTGCATGTAAAAAAAAATTAAAAAATACCCCCCCTCTTGATCACAGGTCTTGCTGCACGATTGTACTCGAAAAATTCAAAAAGCACTGCTCTTCAACGCCTGAACGTTGGCACCAACGGAAAATAACAGATGAACCTGGCACCTAGCGTGTAGCAAACGTGGCAGAGTGTAAGAACAACGTAAATATACACACAGATCTGCTTCTAAACAATCCCTTATCCACACACTGGCATTCAGGTGGCTCTGAGGATCAACCCGTGTCCAGGGTAACAGCTATTCCCTGAAACTGGCACTATTCTCTGAACTTTTTTCCATTTTGATTGATTAATAAGAGTGCAATTTTGAACAACAAAAGTATGCAAACTTTTTTCCTCGGAATGGAAAGGAATCAAGAGAATCTGATCAAACATCAGCTTATTAAAAAAAAACAAATGACCATCTGTTATCTTGAGTTACTCAATACAGGCAGATCTGAAAATAACCGGAATTGAGCTTTATATTCTTTAGATATTTATTTAATGTTCATTTTTGTTACGAAGTGGAGGCAGCAAGAGAGCGAGAAGAAATGAAACCGAAAGAAGAGCAACAAGAATCTGACAGAGAAAAAAAGAAGAGCAAAACAAAAAGCAGGACCTGATGGAGACCAAACGAAGAGCAGAACCTAACAAAAATCAAATGAAGAGAAGAACCTGACAGAAACCAAACAAGGAGCAGAACCAAGGCCAAATGGAGACCACAAAAAGAGCAAAACAAAGAGAAGAACCTGACAAAACAAAATGAAGCACAGAACCTCGCGGAAACCTCACGAAGAGCCGAGTCTCGCGGAAACCTCACGAAGAGCCGAACCTCGCGGAAACCTCACGAAGAGCCGAACCTCGCGGAAACCTCACGAAGAGCCGAACCTCGCGGAAACCACACGAAGAGCCGAACCTCGTGGAAACCACACGAAGAGCCGAACCTCATGGAAACCACACGAAGAGTAGAACCTTACAAAGAACCAACGCTTCATAATCTCTATACATGTTTAATGAGAGAGCATAAAATGAAAACACACAAGATTTTTTTTCCAGACAAACAGCAAAAGAAAACTAACCACAAGTAGGAACTAAAGTTGAGTGGGGAACTGAAGAAACGTCGCACCACACACAAAGCAATCGAGACGATGGTTCGAATTTGTCGCTTTATGGCGTCATATCCGAACTGCACAGGACTGAAAAAAAAATAATAATAATCTGAACTGAAATGTCGCCCGTCGTTGGATTCACATCTCCGTGGAAAGTGGGCATTCCCCTTTTGTTCATCCGTGGGAACGTCGGCCGGCGATCCCTCGAAGCAGCACCATTGCAGGATCGACGAGAGGAAAAACACGAGTTGCACGGATCAGCTGTTTTCACAGCGATGATCCCTCAGATGCGCTGATCTTTCTTAGCATGGACCGTGCAAGCTGCATGTCTGCCCACCAGATGCCCACGCCATGCAAAATACGTACACGCAGGAAGAAGAAAAGAAAAAATAATATAAAAAGGGAAAAAAAAGGAGAGGAGATACACAGTGACACAAGGAGATCACACAGGATCACAACCTCATCATTAAATGGTGAGACAAATGCTTTTGGTGCAGAGTACAGAATATACACACACACACACACACAATCCTACATCATCAGAGCCATGATTTCACATCAGCAGTACTCCTAACACTTAGTAATGTGTACTGTTTATTTATTTGCTATAACTGACATGTTAAACGCGTTATGCTTTTCAAGTCTCCACAACTCTGAAATATATTCTTATCTCACATAGAAATTTAACTCTGAACATATTTATTTGCTGAAATATGTGCTCCTTGAGCCCGATTATACAACTTCAGCTAGTTACATCCAGATCCGATTTACATTCAACGTTGGCTCATTGTGCTATCGAAGAGCACTTTATTGCATATTACATTGATAAGAACTTCAGTGTAAAAGTTGTTGTTTATAAACATTTCTGCGTTGTAACTGGCGGTCACACAGACGGGCTGATACCGTTATTTGGCCCTGGCTATAAAGCTAAATGTTGGCTAGCGCGTTCTTCATCATTTTGTCCGTCCTGAAACCGACCTGAACAATAAGTCTAAATGACAAGAAATGATGCTGAATAAAGAATTAAAACACAGTCACCAGTCAAAACACATAAACCCTGCAGAAACACACAGTGAGCCAACAGTGAAAGAAAAGGGTTACGCTAACTAGCTGTAGCATAGCATAACATAGCATAGCATTGAGAGAGCTACATACACAACAACACTGTCGCGCAGGCCCATTGGCTGAAACCCAAACAGCTCCTCATTGGACACATTAGCGCACTACGTGCAGCGCAGCAAGACGTTATGGTCATACCCTTTGTAGTGCACCTATATAGGGGGAATCAGCGGCGTTTGGGATGCGGACATTAATCTCAGCCTAGCATTTTTTTCTACAGCGGCGAAATAAAACGACATACAGACATGACAGCTCGGAAAGGTTGACGCTTAGCCCGGTAAGAGCTTCGTCTCACCTTGGCTTTGGTGATGACGTGTGTGGCGAGTTTTACGACGGCGAAATTGCCCTTGCCGATGGTCCGCTCCAGCTCGTAGTAGCCCACTCGAGCTGGGGGCGGCCTGCCGACCGCGGGGTGCCCAGGGTTGGCCATACACGCCGCGGTCTGTCCAGCTCGGCTCTGGTGCTCGATACCTGAGCTGGGTGGTGCTCGGTTCGGGGCGCCCATGCCCGCGGTCGCTCGGGCCGAGTGCGAAATCGCGGCCGCGGCGGACGCAGCAACAGCAGCTCCGCTTGGCACGGCCGCCATCTTCTTTCGCCTCTCTCGCGCTCGCTCTCTCTCTGCGGGAAACGACTACGGAGAAGCGTTGCGGCGGCGCGCGGCGCTAAACACGCCCCCTACGTGCGTCATTCGGCTATATCTCTCCGCCCCCATCGTGCGTCACTTCGCAAGAACCCCGCCCCCTTCTCTTCCACAAGCGCCCTCTCCTAAAGATGTCGCTATAGCAACGGTTAGCGTAAACGATGACTTCATTCCCCTTCTTCCCCACCTCCACCACTACTTCACAACGCGCGTGGATTCCTGTCGCTATGGCGACCGAAACGAAACTGCGTTTATGTGCGTGCGCGCGCACGAGTGGGTGGCGCGTGCATTTCGAGCCGCGTTTTAAAACGAAAAGATAGAAAGGAAAGGAAAATAAATAAATTTTTTTAAAAGAAAGAAAAGCTAGGGGAATACGTTAAATTTGTACCTCGGAGGAAAAAACTATGATACAACTAACTAGGTTGTACAGAGCTCGCTACCTCACTAGTTTTCACACACGCGCGCGTCCTCAAAACAACCCTGATCCTGCATTGAACAGTAGCATCATAGTTTAAATCCGGATTACGTTTCGAATGCTAAAATGGGAACTAGATCACTGTAAACACATCCTGGAGTAATTGAAAAAATGTCATCCGTACCCTTAACCTGTAGAGTCCTCCATTTTGTCCCGCCAGTTTATTTAGGCACTGTAAGTTCACCAGCTTTGCAAATGCAATTTAACTGTCCTAAACTAATTTACACTATTAAATCAATTTCAAATGAAATACAATTAAAAAACATTGGTACGGTACACTGTCCAGGATCCCCAATTCGGCCCCGGGCTCAGGTTACCCTCTGTGAAGCTTCACATGATCTTCCTAGGTTCATGTGCGTTTCTCGGGGTTCTCCGGTTTCCTCTCACCTGTACAAGTGTCCTGTTCATGGTGTGTTCCCACTTCGCCATAGGTGTTCACGGGACACTTGACCCTGACCAGGATACACCAGGATACAATGCTTTCTGAACATGATCGTGCTGAAGGGTCCAGGGGCAAGTGAATTCCTCCTGATAGCTGTCATTATCAACAATGTTGTTTTCATGCTTTTTAGAGGTGAAGCTGTGGCAAAGGAGTACAGATCATTTGATTTGACATTTCTACTTCTGCATATACTATACTCTGCAAGTATATGTAAATGTGGGCGCACTGTGGCTTCGTGGTTAGTGCATTCACCTCCAGGGTTGGGGGTTTGAATCCCGCCTCTGTCTTGTGGGCGTGGACCTTGCATTTTCTCCACATGCCTCGGGGGGTTTCCTCTGGGTATTCCGGTTTCCTCCCCCAGTCTAAAAACATGCATTGGCATTTCCAAATTTTCTGTGAATGTTTGTGCCCTGCGATGAACTGGTACTCTGTTCAGGGTGTCCCCTGTATTGTGCCCTGAGTTCCCTGAGATAGGCTCCAGGCTCCCTGTGACCCAGGTAGGTCGAGTTGTCCACTAGTCGTAGGGTTAACGGTTCGATTCCCGGCCTGCATGACTCCACATGCCGAAGTGTCCTTGGGCAAGACACTGAAACTGAAGCTCTGCTACCATTGGTGTGTGTGTGAATGGGTGAATGAGACACAGTGTAAAGTGCTTTGGATAAAAGCGCTATATAAGTGCACCATTTACCATTTACTGTGACCCTGTGTTGAATAAGCGGTATGGAAAATGGATGGAGTCTGATGCTCTTGGCTCCCTACTTAGTGCATATTGGTTTCACTAATTGTTTCACTGTTAATGTTTATTTCTAAGTCTAGTTTATAATATACTTTTTGAATATTAACTTCCCAACTACTAAAGATAAATCACTACACATATAAAATGAACGCATGTGTGAGTGAGACATGGCTGTATGCTCCAGTGATGCATTACACATAGTGTGTTCCTCACCCTTCCATCCGTAGATATATGGCACACTTTTTTATTTCTCTTCCTGTTTCAGTGCATCGATCTCAGATTGTGCATTCAACATGTTTTCACACCTCATAGTGGGGATGAATACATTTATTTTAAATTATTATGCACTGAATATTAAATTCCCAAGTTACTAAATGTAAATAACTACATATATGAAATGAATGAAGGGTGTGAGTGAGACATGGCTGTACGCTCCAGACATGGCTGTTTGTCTGTGTGAGCAGAAAATTTTCCTTATAAATGATTGCTTAGTGAACTAGCTAATCGTGCAGGATTGGCCAAAAATGTTTACTTTTGACTCTTGAATACTTGTGTATGTTTACATATAGATACTTTTTGATTTTTGGCTTCATACATTCACTTTTGATACAGTGCCCATTTTATTATTATTGTTTTACTTACGTATAGTTTATCTATACTTTTTTCACCCATGCTAATGCTAAATATTTATACAAAACAAACGCTACATACAGTGGATATTAATGAGGAAATACCGACCTCTAGTGACTGAATGGAGGAACTGCTGCAAGCCGCGCTCTATTACGGTCAGAGTCAATACTCTTAATGGAATAGTTTATTAACTGAGGAAAAAAGATTTAAAAGGTATGTGAATAAGAACAATGTCTTAAAAGTTATAACACCTTTATAAGTAATATGGTTAATAATACAATATCCAATATAACAATCATAAAACCTGTAGATGTGACAATGATGACTCAAAATTGCAACAAATGAATGACAGGCCTGTGGGTGGGTAAACAGGGCTTTACATACTGCACAATGTGACACTCGGGTTTAGAAAGATGCTAGACGAATTAAATAACCAAAAAACAAATAGAACATTCTTTACCGAAGTAAAGAAAGAAAGTGTGATTTATTAAGGAGAGACCTGCATTCCTTGAAACACTTACATTGCGTTAATACAGAGTCTTGTCCCTTCCAATATGGCGTATGCGTTGACGTAGCTAGCAACAGCGGCTATCATCGTTGGACTACGGTGGGTTGCCAATCACCTGATTGGAAGAACTGCTAGACATAGTCTAGGAGGCGGGACAAGTCAGCCAATTGGGACACGGATACATAATTCGTTTGCCAATCCAAGGACAGGAGGCGGGATTTATTTTTGTTGTTGGACGGACATGTTGACGAGATTTTGTTATTTCACCACGCGAGGGCGTTGTTGCATGGCCCGCATTGAACTCGTTTGTTTTCACTACCAGCAGGAGATTTATAAACAACCTCAACTCTGGATATTTTGCGGAAGTAGACGAAGAATAAGGACTAAAACGATTGATGTGTGCGATATTTCATTCTTCAGACGGCGGTGGAAATATCTAACTCGTTATATGCGGTGTTTATTTGACGTTATAGCAACGCTGGATAGACTTTAATGTAACAGACGTTAATGCTAATGCTAACAGCTGGCACAAAACGTAGGGACTGTATTTTTCTGCACTTTGACATTTTCTTTGCGGACTTAAGAAAAACAATTCTGTTTACTCCAGAGGCTAGCTAATCAAGAAGTGTCACGTGAGAATTGATATTTGATCTTTCTCGTGTGATAACAAACATTGCTGGGGTTTTTTTTTTTTTTTTGGATATGGTTTTGGGTTTTTTTCTATTATGCTGTTCTTCAAGCCGGATCTCTGACGCCTTCTGATTGAGTCATCACACGTCATCACACGTCATCACACGTCATCACTTGTTCATCTTGGGTTCGAGCACTCACCTGAGCTCTCAGGCTGAATTGTGACTGTGCTGATGAAGCAGAAAGAGGCAGTATGGCCAGCTGCTGGAGACCCACACAGTCTTCTTTTAGATGCTTGGTGGTGTGTGTGCTTGTGCTGATGGTGGAGGGTGTGGGAGCTGAGGGTACAAACAGCGCAGTGAAGGTGGAGCAGAAAGATGGACAGTTTGACACCAGCTACTTAGACATAGTGACCAGCAATGTGCAGATCATCTACACCTTCAACCACACCGTAACCCGCAACAAGGTGAGCTCCAGCCAGCAGCACATCCACATCAGACCCTATATCACATGGACTCTAAATGAATCATTATAATACTGATCTAACCCCGTACTGACTCTCTAAATGAATCATTATAATACTGATCAGTGGTACTGACTCTCTCTAAATGAATCATTATAATACTGATCTAACCCCGTACTGACCTCTCTAAATGAATCATTATAATACTGATCTAACCCCGTACTGACTCTCTAAATGATCATTTATAATACTGATCTAACCCCGTACTGACTCTCTAAATGAATCATTATAATACTGATCTAACCCGTACTGACTCTCTAAATGATCATTATAATACTGATCTAACCCCGTACTGACTCTCTAAATGATCATTATAATACTGATCTAACCCGTACTGACTCTCTAAATGATCATTACAATACTGACCTTACCCGTACTGACTCTCTAAATGAATCATTACAATACTAATCTAACCCCGTACTGACTCTCTAAATGATCATTATAATACTGATCTAACCCTGTACTGACTTTCTAAATGAATCATTATAATACTGATCTAACCCTGTACTGACTCTCTCTAAATGATCATTATAATACTGATCTAACCCGTACTGACTCTCTAAATGAATCATTTTAATACTGACCTTACCCGTACTGACTCTCTAAATGATTATAATACTGATCTAACCCTGTACTGACTCTCTAAATGATCATTATAATACTGATCTAACCCGTACTGACTCTCTAAATGATCATTATAATACTGATCTAACCCTGTACTGACTCTCTAAATGAATCATTATAATACTGACCTAACCCGTACTGACTCTCTAAATGAATCATTACAATACTAATCTAACCCCATACTGACTCTCTAAATGAATCATTATAATACTGATCTAACCCCGTACTGACTCTAAATGAATCATTATAATACTGATCTAAACCCGTACTGACTCTCTAAATGATCATTATAATACTGACTCTCTAAATGAATCATTATAATACTGACCTTACCCGTACTGACTCTCTAAATGATTATAATACTGATCTAACCCTGTACTGACTCTCTAAATGATCATTATAATACTGACTCTCTAAATGAATCATTATGATCCTGACCTTACCCGTACTGACTCTCTAAATGATCATTATAATACTGATCTAACCCCGTACTGACTCTCTAAATGATCATTATAATACTGATCTAACCCGTACTGACTCTCTAAATGATCATTAT
>JAFFST010053434.1:2142-19328 GCA_022414735.1 Noturus placidus
TGTAGGACTCACGTAATAACACTAGGGAGAACCTGGTGATGGAGGAATCTACAGAGCTCTCTGGCTTCAGGGATAATCATTCAGTGTCTGCTGTTCAATCAAATCCTCCAGCCAACAGGAACATACAAGCAGGAAGGTTAACCACTCTCCATACTTGTGTGATTTGATGGAGTAGATTTTATACATAAGAGTACAATCTATGTACTTTCATATACTTAATGAATATATTATATTTTATACATTATGTTTATGCATTTCCAGGACAAATTCCAACATTCACACAGTGTATGAGGCTATAAAGTTGCCGCCATCCAAGCAGGTAAGATATTACAGTATTTGTTTCTTTTATTACTTTTATTACTAATCACCAAGTATATGTATTTTTATGTAAAACAGTAAACTCATACTCTAACATATATAATAAGACAGAAGCAAAGGTGATAACCTGCAATTTGCCTTTGGCTTTATAGAAACAGCATCATATGGAAGAGGATTTAAACAATCCAAATAAAAGGTATATAAATGGGAAATGACAAATTGAGCAACTATTTTATGTGAAAAATCCTATTTGTAAAGCATCTCTAAAAGACTATATAGTCTATAATTATATGTGAAATTTTGCATGAGTGTTTTGTTGTTGTTGTCTTAGTGCACCGAGCCATGACGGTTCTGGTCCAGTCTATGCTGAAGTTTCAAAAAATAAACAAATGGCAAAGGTATGTCATATTACTCATTCTACAATTCAACAACAGATGACCTATTGATCCAGATCATGTCTTTTGATTCAGTGGAATGCACTTTCTATAAAAGACATAATAGACATTATGTTTATCTGTGTCACATAATGCCCATTTTCATGCATGGGAACATCCTTATTGCAATCATTCGTATTAGAGTAGATTAGATTACATTCAACTTTATTGTGACTGTGTAGAGTACAAGTACAGAACCAACGAAATGCAGTTAGCATCTAACCATACTTGCATATATATATATATATATATATACACACACATGTATACATAAACTATCGTTCTATAAAAAGTGTAAGGTATGAGGTAGAGACAGTAGAGACCATCTCAGTGCAAATGACAAGTTGTACAAATATAGTAGGTGCATTTTACACAGAAATTATTCAGTATGTATGCCTGGTGACCATCAGGTGACTATACAGATGACATCATGTAGTAATTAGACGGTAATGTGAAAAGAGGCAAGCAGAGTGCAAACAGCATTAATATTGTACAGAATATTGTAAAGTCCATTTGTAAAATTTATTTTAAGAGCCTAATTGTTCTGAATAATTCAATCTCAAATTTTCACAAAACCAGAATGTATATTTCTGACGGACAGGCCACCATGGCCTCGCCCGTCCACCAGAGGGAAACAGAGATCCACCTCTCAGTAATCAGTGGCAGCTAGCGCTACCTGTGACTGGTCTATTTAAGGGCTGCTTACAGGTTGCTCAAATGCTTAGTCTTGAGTTCATGCTGTATGGGCAGGGCATGATTATGCTGGTGTTATATTTTGAAAATCAGAGCTGAACTCCAGCCTTTTCTCTCTGCCAGGTTGGACGCGCCTTGTCAACTTATAACTTATGATCAGATGTATGTGCACTACTAGAAAAAAATACAATGATGAGATGTTCTTCAGGTTCTCTCTCTGGAGGAGACCAGAAAGGTTCTATGTAGAACACTGCAACAGGCTTTCTCCTGTTACACAGTCCCAAGTAGCTAAAAACCCTTCATTATCGGTCACATATTGGATTTGTAGAATTTATTGGGTTTTTTTTTTTAGGATTTGGTAGTCCAAAGACATGCATGGTTGGCTGATTGGCGAGTCTAAAAGTGTCCATAGTGTGTGAATGTGGGTGTGATTGTAGGCGCAGACCTAGTGGCCTTGCAAGCCGAGGTCTGGTCCCAACTACAACGACGACGACAGGGGCCTCAGCGGATGGGGCTCGCTCAGGATCGGCAGATCGTTGTGGTCTGCGCTGGCCACTCTTGGCCGGCGAAGACAGACCGGATAGAGATAGAGTGTGTAATGTATCTTTTTGTGCATGTATAAGATTTGTAAATTTACAAAGCTCATAGTCTCACACAAAGGGATTTATTTTATCTAACAGAAAATTTGTATTCTATCTGCTCCAGACCTGCATAAAACGCCTCGATCGAAGTCCAGTTATTTCTTCTGCAAACATCAGCATCACAATTTGTGTAACATGGATGCACTAGGTGTCTTTGCTAGAACCACTTTTTAAACTGTTTTATGTTGTCACTTCAGAATATAAAGTTGTTACAGTAAAGACAAATTAAACCGTTATAACATTGTGTCTGAAAGGTAAGAGTTACAAAATAGAAATTTACCACTGCGAAACGTTCTGCTCAAGTCGTGCGTGTGAAGTCTGTTCCGATTGATCTGCTCGATCATCCGACTTTTCCGAATCTAACTGGGGCTCGAATTGATGCGGTAAAACCGATGACATTATTAACTTTAGTTTTTATATTATTGCTTTAGAAGTCTTGGGAGCTGAAGTTCATGATTATGGTAAGGGGCGTTACATTTGACACACTTAAGGATTTTGGCCAATCACATTGCAATGTGTCAGCTGGCCAGTCAGGGCACTCTGGGTTTTTTGGAAGGAGAGACTTTTGAGAAACCGGAGCTAAATCAGAGCATTTCAGACAGACTGGGAATACTGCAAGAATGTACTGTATGTGTAAAATAATGTTTTGAACATTAAATCATGTTAACCTTTTCTATTACACCCAATTAACAAAACATTTAACTTTTAAAATAGCATCATATGATCCCTTTAAAGCATGATATGTAGAAAAAGTCTGGGAGAAATTAACTTCAGTTAATGGTGCCTTTCTTGCAGAAACCACAAGATGGTGATGAAGATTATGAAAACGTGTCGGGTGTGTGTGCTGTGAAGTGGCCATGTCCAAACATAAACTGGGACTCGGACAGCAGTGAATCAGTAGAAGAGGTGAATTACACTAACGTGTCATTCACTGTAACATCACACCACAATACACAGAAGGATGTATTGAGTTCAGATGAGGAACACAAAACTGAATACTATGAGGTCAGAATTTAGGGTTAAAACATTTATGTATGTTCGCATATATATAAAGCTCCTAGTTCATTATGCAGTAAACTGCTTTAAAACATAGCTCTGTAAAATGATTCTGCTAAATCAGAGCACTGTTCTGTTGTTGTGTGGCAGACTGGGAAAAGCCACTTCATGTAAATGTGTCTGAATATACTAAATGTCTCTACTTTAAGAACATATGAATATATATTTACAAATATGACATGGAAATGTTTAATTTGGACATCTTTTCTAACCTCGCCTTGGCTGTCTGTCTGGAAAGATCATGTGTAAGGAGCCAGTTTAATAAAGAAAGTGGTAAAAACAGTCAGTCTGCTTAAAGATGTCCAAAACCTTGCTAGTTAATGACTACATATTGAAATCTATTGGTGGAGAAGGGATTAGAGGTTTCATTCTTTCTTTTTAATCACCTGAAGTTATTTGTTTATAGACGATGCAGAGGACCACTCTTATTATTATATTATTATTATTATTATTATTATTATTATTATTATTATTATTATTATTATTATTATTATTATTATTATTATTATTATTAAGGCCCTGATAAATAAAAACATATTGAAGGCAGGTCTGCTTTATTTTCTCTGTGATTGCATATTTAGATTTTTAGCTTTTGACTGTTGTATAAGTATTATATATGGGCTGAATTTTTCTCTTTTTGTGCAGATATTCTATAAACAGAATTTTTTGTCTGTGGGATTGTGAATAATAATTTTAAAATAAAAGGAAATAATACTTTGTGTGTGTGTGTGTGTGCTTCTATCAGTATTGAATCAGTACTCTCCAGGGATCCATCCATCCATCTTCTATACCACTTAAGGTATTTAGGGAAACTTGGAGCCTATCCCAGGGAGCATCGGGCACAAGGCGGGGTACACCCTGGACAGGATGCCGGTCCACTCTCGAGGGATGTGCTTTGTTTTTACATTTACATTTAGCAGACACTTCTATCCAAGAGTTATAATTGAGTTCTCGAGAAGAAAGTGCACAGAGTAGAGGTGTAAGGGCCAGTGTAAATCTAAATTTTATTTATTTATTTATTGGGGGGGGGGGGGTCTCACTTTTCTTGAGAACAATGTCCTAACCACTTTCCTTAGCTGTGTTTATTATTCCGTTGTGTGCACTGCTACATTGCACCTCAAACTGGTTTTTACCTTTTGTTTCTAAAACTTATTTCCTAGTCGTCGTCCCCCCCCCCGGCTGTTTATTCTAGTTTTATCTATCTGTCTGCTCTACATTAATAAAAAATCCACTTCTGATATCCATGTCTGCCTGTGGTCGAACCCCTGATATGGACAATCACCATGATTATTGTATATGCACTGCAAGCATCTGCATGTTTGACATGTTAAACATGTTAAACACTGTTAAACACTTTCATAAAAGTAATATAAATCATATTAGCTATGAATAAGGCTGCGTGGTGGTTTAGTGGTTAGCACGTTCACCTCACACCTCCAGGGTCGGGGGTTCGATTCCCACCGTGGCCCTGTGTGTGTTCAGTTTGCATGTTCCCCCCATGCTGCAGGGGTTTCCTCCGGTACTCTGGTTTCCTCCCCCAGTCCACAGACATTCATAGGCTAATTGGCATGTCCAAAGTGTCCGTAGTGTATGAATGGGTGTGTGAGTGTGTATGTGATTGTGTCCTGCGATAGACTGGCACCCTGTCCAGGGTGTACCCCGCCTTGTGCCCGATGCTCCCTGGGATATTTTCCAAGTTCCCTGTGACCCTGAAAAGGAGGAACAGTATAGAAGATGGATGGATGGAGGTATGTATTTTTTTTTTTTTACTGTGAGTGAATAATTCAATTAGCCACTAGCTATTGTTCCAATTTTTATTCAGCACACAATCTCATTCCACGTGCTTATAACATAATATAGAAAGAAGCTATCAGAGGCAATATGCTATAAAATGGTGTACATTAATGATGTATATTATATTTATACATTGCCAGTACTCATGTCACACATACAGGACATCTGAAAACAAAATGAATAACATACATCATCTTATTCTCATTATATATATTCTTATATACATTATCTTATCCTATTTTATCTGCCATCACAAAACACTTCCTACAGTAACCACTGCTTTGTCTTAATATTATCCTACAAAAAACAACACTCTTAAAACCTGAATAAATTCCAAATTAGCCAAGACATATAGAAAAAACAACAGTATTTCCCTCCTTCTTCATAGACTCCTCTGTCATGATTACTTTTTCCGATGCATTTTGAAATCTGCAGTGTTGGTGTAATCATCATCATAATGCTATAGAGGATTTTGGGGGAAAAGATAAAGTAAGTTAGCATCAAGGACCTGCAGAGCATTAAAAATGCACCCAGTGGGAAAAGAACATATAGCAGTTTAATGAACTAGTTGGAATACTTGTGTTAGTTCTTATAGAATTATTATAAATACAATTGCTCATTTCAATCACTTTCATTATTATTATTATTATTATTATTATTATTATTATTATTATTATTATTATTATTATTATTATTATTATTATTCGATACTTACTGCTAAGTGTCCACCTCCTGATGTGTAGCACTTTGGTTCACTGTGATATATAGTTTACAAAAGGAGAGAAATTAACACACAGAGATATACAGGTGGTAAAGTGAAGAGAAGGTATAGTGACATACTGTATGTACAGTGTTGAAATTATTTTTATGTTGCTTTATAGCTTTTGTCAGCAGAAATATGCAAATAAAAAATATCTATCTTTATGTAATAACATTTGTCTTTTTCTTAAGTACTACAGCTCTAATCTGATTTCAGCAAGAAAACTATTCATTTTGTTAATAGAAATTATTAAAGAGAATATACTGTACCTCTTTGGTGATGGAAAGTGGGGTTTCGAATATCCCGCAGATGTGGCTGCTGCACTGACATTGTTTACTCTGTGAATAAAAGTTACATTTTTATTGACTATTTATGATCGGTAAAATAAAAGCAGATATAAAAACCAGCCCTGGCTTAATTTACTTAATTTACTTTGTGACTTATTTTACAAAAACTCATTTATAACAAATAAATATTTATAAGTTAAAATAAATTAAATGTTACATTAATAGATTAAAATAAAACTACTGTATTGTATACTGTATATGTAATTGACAAGTACATATGAATCTGATCTGCTTGTGCAGGTTTAAAGACAGTTCCCTCTGAAAGGATTATAAGGAAATGATAAATCCCTGGTTTTTGATATTCACTTAAGGCATTTGGGTTTGAGATAAAAAACTGAATATGGTCTGCGCTTATATAGCACGATACGGTTCTTCAAAACGCTTTACACTGTGTCTCATTTACCCATTCACACACACACACACACACACACACACACACACACGCACACACACACCAATGGCTGCCATGCAATATATAAAAATGCTGATTCTGTGTCTGTATAAGAATAATTTTTAGTTTCATTAACTTTGCATACATTTCTTTTTATTGTTGTGAAACATTTTCTCTGGTAATTTAGTTCTGCACACTTGCCTGGTTTCTGAAATTGTATTTAAACCAACAAATTAGCGGCAGTGTACAATCTCTTTTCACAATGGTAGCAAGTGAGGTTTTGTCTATTGTTTAATCTGTATATAGGGGAATCTGATTTCAGTTGCATGCATCAGGGTCATCCATCCATCCATCTTCAACCGCTTACTCCTTTATCAGGTTCACGGGGAACCTGGATTCTATCCCAGGGAGCATAGGGCACAAGGCTACAAAGCGGGGTACACCCTGGACAGAGTGCCAGTCCATCACAGGGCACAATCACATACACCCACTCATTCATACACTACGGACACTTTAGACACGCCAATCAGCCTAACATGCATGAAACCGGAGGAAACCCCCGACACATGGGGAGAACATGCAAACTCCGCACACACATGGCCCTGGCAGGACTCGAACCCCGGATCCTGGAGGTGTGAGGCGGACGTGCTAACCACTAAGCCACCTAGCGCCCCCGCATCAGGGTCATATTTAACAGAATTTACACATAAACTGAAAGATTCATGTAATTTCAAAATATTTGCATGTCAGCCACATTGTACGCCGCTCATTTTCTTTCTTTTTTAACATCAACCTTATTGTACTACTGTGTATTCTATACTTTAAAGGTTTTTTTGTGTGTGTTATTAAAAGTATCACCTACTTGTACTGCACTGTCAGATCTGTACTGGTCACTGGACCTCTTCTGTGAATACAAAATGATGATGATGATTATAAGAAAATTTTAATTTCCAGCTTAATGTTTGTGATAATAAAATAATAACACAAACACATAATGAATATGGAAGATAATGACCTGGAAAACCTGCTCCAGATGCTACGTCTAAGAAAAAGTTAGAACACAATTATTGCATGTTAAGCTACTCAATATCATGGTTTATTGTACAACATTTCGGTTACCCAGTTAAGTGTGAATCTCTACACAACAAAGCTTACCTTTTCTCTGGTTTTGGTGGCCTTGGAGGTGAGCTGTTGAATGGTAAATATAGAACATTGTTATGATTGAATAGTTTTTCAGTAACAAATGGAAAAAGATTTGTGAGCAAATTCTCTACAGTATATACCTAGTTTCCATAGAAGAGTTTATCCAGCTTGCATCCCCATTGTATCTCCTTTAGAACGCAAGTTAACATGAAAACATGAAAAATATCAATTTTGTTGTTTTATTTTTGGAATGGGAAGGAGCACAAATATGTATTGAGTGGCAATAATCATGACAGAAAATTATAATGATCATTTTCTGTTGCAATTAAATCATATCTGAGCTGAACTGTTTTCTCTTTTTGGTCACCATAAAAAAAAAAAACTAATATAAAACTGTAAAAATTTAAATAACTGTAATATTAACATTCTCACACAGCTACAGTATGTAAAAAAAAAAATCACTTATACATGTAATCTTAACATATCAGGCTTAAAGTAATCCCAATAAGGTTTTTCTGGTTTATTTATATTCATTTAGCAGATGCTTTTATCCAAAGCGACTTACAAATGAGACACACTCACACACCAATGGTAGCAGAGCTGCATGCAAGGTGCTAGCTTGCCATCGGGGGCAACTTAGGGTTCAGTGTCTTGCCCAAGGACACTTCGGCATGGGATCACCCGGGCCGGGATTCGAACCACCAACCCTACGATTAGTGGATTAGTGGACAACCCGCTCTACCGACTGAGCCACAGCCGCCCATGGTTTATCATAATACTGTGTTTTTATAACTATACCCAGATTGAGTTTGAAGAAGTTTATTCTAACCTGGAAAGTTGGCTCCAAATTGATCTTCTATTTAAAAAGAAAAACAATACAGAGTTACTGTTCTGTGAATAACATTTACATTCTACATTTGCATTTGTAATATAAACAATTTCCAGTTAAGAAAGAAATCTTGCCTTCTTTCAGGCGTTGGTTCATCACTAGTTTTCCTGTAATGGTAGGTTCAATATTTCAATATTAAACAGTAAGTTATGTATTGCAATATTAAAAGAATTTTTTTTTTTTGGAAAGAACATAAAGATATAAATATTGTATAAAAGCTTACTTTTGGATTCTTCTTCTCCAAATGATTCCCGCAGCAATACAAAAAAGCAATAATACAAACAAAGGCAGAATGATATACAGTCCAATGCTGTCCATACCCAGTCTTTCAAATCCTAAAAAAGTACACACGTTATACAATAACCCACTGTAGCATCGTTAAAAAAATAAACCTAAGCTGAAGGATTTTGCCATACTCACGTTTCACACTCAGTAAGGTTGAGCTTTCTTCGTACTTTCCCTTCCAGAAAGAGGCTCGACAAATGAGATTTTCTACTTCTTCATAGCCTGTTGGGATGAAAGTAATTGTGGAGGTTGTTTCCCATTTGCCTGCAGTTCTCTCCACATGGCTCACCACTTCTCTGGCAGCCGGAACATTCCATTTGATAGTTGGGGGATGTGAGGAACATGTATGATTGACAGAACAATGTATTGTGAATCGCTTTCCTGGCTCCATCTCCTCAGGAAGAGCCGATATCACAGGCCTGTCAGGAGATGCTACATTCAAAGAAAGACAAGGATGTTCATCAGGTTTTTTTTTTTCTTGTTCTTGTACTATATGTATATAACCACAATTTAATTGTTTGTGCAAGAGAGCAGCTTTGGAACACAACTGGGCTCATTGCTGATGGTCTGAAAAAGCATGTACATAACATGATACAACTGTTTCACCTTTCATAATGATGAACACACAGCTGCGGTTGAAGCTGTACTTATCGTTGCCGTTTTGTGCGCGGAAACAGAATGGCCCATTATCATGAGCTTGAACATTATCAATTTCTAAAGTGCAGTTCTTGTCATCTGTATTCCCCAGAAGCTTTGTGCGGCCTTTAAAGTTGTCCATGACATTGGATTGTCCAGTGTGGTAAACATATTTGCCACCACTGGTGTACCAAAGACCTTGAAGGCGCGTAATAAAATGGTCACCAGTCTGGAAAGTACAGGGAATCACCACACAGGAGCGGGTCAAAGCACTGATCCTAGGTGCCACATTTGCCTCGAAAACGTGGACAGCTGAAATCAAGCAAGCAAAATTTGTCAAAGTTTATAGACAGTCATGTAAAAAAGACACTCCATGGAAATTATTGGGGTTTTGTTTTTTGTTTTTTTTTTACATATTTCGACAAGCAAACATTTGATAATCTTTGAAACAGTGCATATTAATCAATCAACTGACACATACAATTGACTTTTTATAGTCATTTTCACAATTTCAATGAACCAAAGTACAGATCAGTCACATGGAAAATATACGTACACCATGACATTTATCACACCTTCAAATCCCTATAATTAGAATCAGGTGTTCAAGATTGGGTGCCAGTGGTTGGAACCTACTTAGGGAGTGTAGGTGGAACCTGTCTTATTTATACCCCTCTCATATCTAGTGTCTGGTGTTCCCTTTGTTATTGAAGTGTGTGCTGTCATCATGCCAAGATCTAAAGAGTTCTGTAAGGCCTTCAGAAAGAAAGGTTGTGGATGCTTATGGCATCTGGCAAGGTATTTAAAAAGATCTCCAAATTATTTGAAACACATCATTCCACTGTAAGGAAAATAATCTACAAAACCGTCTGATGCAAAAAGAAGTCTACAAGAACCCCCAATTTCATCACAGGATCTGCTAGTAAGTCTTGCAGCTTTTGATGTCAAAGTGCATGCTTCTACAATCAGAAAATGATTGCACAGATTTGACCTGCGTAGGAGGCGTGTGAGGAAAAAATCCTTTGCAAGAATAAAGTTTTCCAATGCGCAGATAGGCAAAGACCAGGCCTTTTGGAATAATGTGCTCGAGAGAGATGAATCAAAGATAGTGTTGATTGGCCACAGTAACAGCAGACATGTTTGGCACAGGCCAAAGACAGCTTTTCAGGAGAAGCACCTCATACTAATGTTGTGGTTTGGGGTTGCTTCCCTGCCTCAGGGACTGGACAGCTTGCATTCATTGATTCAACTATGAATTCTGTATCATATCAATACACACACACACACATACACACTTGCTTTTATATATATATATATATATATATAGTCGCGACGGATTTCCGACGGAATATATATATATATATACATATATATATATATATATTAAGGTTGTGTGTTATTCTGAAATTGTTCCACAAATTGTAGACGACGCAGTTTTTCGCAGATTGGTGAACCTCTGCCTATCTTTACTTCTGAGAGACTCTGCTTCTCTAAGCTACTCTTTTTATATCATGTTACTAACCTATTGCCACTAACCACCCGCTGTATCTTTTTTAGGAACACTTACTTTTCCATCCTTTTGTTACCCCGTCCCAACTTTTTTTTTTTTCCGATGTGCTGTGGCCATCAAATTCAATGGTACATTTCCTCAATTTAAACATTTGATTAGTTTTCTATGTTCTATTGTGAATAATACTGTACATTTGTTGATGAGATTTTCAAATCATTGCAGTCTGTTTTTATTTTTAAATTTATTTTTAACTTTTTTGAAAGTGTTGTGGATTGTTTGTGTGTACACACACACACACACACACACACACACACACACATACAATTATGAACACTTTAATACATTTTATACTGATAAGTATATAAATAAAAAAAACACATACTGTCATTCTCAAATGGATCCACTACTTTTGGCACGTATCCTAGAAATGAATAAGAACCAGAAGTTATATCAGGTAAATTTTAAATGGCTTTAATTATACAGTCATGAACAAAGGGTCACTCACTTTGAACCTGTAAAACAATGGAAGCTGTGATCTCTCCACCAGGAAATGTTGCAGTGCAAGTCAGTTTCTTGCCATCATCCTCCATTAAAGCTATATATAATGCATTGGAGTAGGTGGCCCAGGTTAACGATGGGCCCTTTTTAGTCCCCACGGTGTCTGGCATGTCTTTGTAGTTCCAAGTGAAAACTGGAGGCTGACTCTTGCAGGAATGGAAAACTGTGCAGGTGAAGTTTTTTCCGACACCCTCTACAACATCAGCCACCTCAGGATCAATGGTTATATCTTTATAGGTACCTGAAATAAGATTATAAGCCTTGTAAAAGCACATGTTAATGAAAATACTTGAAATTTAGTGGGAAGATGAATACCACATCATAGTATATCTTCATACTGTAGTGTCAATACATATAATATAAATCATAAAGCATTCTTATTCATGAATGATTACTTAAGTTGAAACATCATATGGCACATTTTTTTTCAGTTGTGTCATAGTATTAAATTTATATTGTAATTTTAACAACAGTAAGATGCAAATTGCGGACAATGGTAGTACATCCACCAAGCATGTAAGGAGAAATAAAATCTGATATTTAAGTGATATATGATTTCATTTGCTGCTCTGGGAAGCTGTAAAATAAGGAATTAGCTAGGACAATACAAGAGTTATACAATCCTGATCACCCTTTATTTAGAAGTTATTGCAAATATAATGTAAAGTTTTATATTTTGTCACCAAACCCTAAACTACAGGGTTTGCCTTTCAGAAGCTGGGCTCTTGTAGAATTTCTCATGAACAAACCTGAATTCAGATCAAAATGATCATGTAGGATGGCAGTTTAGCTAAGCTGTTATTAGTTCCTGGTCTTTTACACGACATCAAGATTTTTACACCAGACAGTCTCAACTCCCCACACAACAAAGCCTACATGATGTTCATTCCTTCATCTTCTGTAACTATTTTATCCTGTTCAGGGCCACAGAGCCAATCCCAGAAACTCTGAGTGCATTCACACATACAGGAAATGTAACAAAGTAATAATAATAATAATAATAATTTATATAGCACTTTTTACAATGGTACATTGTCTCAAAGCAGCTTTACAGAAATAATAATTTTTACATTTACAAGCGACTTACAAATGAGACACACTCACACGCCAATGGTAGCAGAGCTGCATGCAAGGTGCTAGCTTGCCATCGGGGGCAACTTAGGGTTCAGTGTCTTGCCCAAGGACACTTCGGCATGGGATCACCCGGGCCGGGATTCGAACCACCAACCCTACGATTAGTGGATTAGTGGACAACCCTCTCTACCCACTGAGCCACAGCCCCCACAAAGTCTCTCTATCTGGATATTTTTGGAAAATGCAAAACTCCACACAGACTCCTCTCAGGATCAGTCTAGGGGCTCTGGAGCTGTGAGACAGCAACACTACCTGCTGCTCTAATTTCCACACAGGATATCGAGTCTTAAATATTCAACATATTTACCATTGTAAATTGAGAAACAACAATTGGACTGTGATTCGATGGGTTTATATTTGACTTTACACACCCCACATCTTCAATTAATATGGAAAGGTAATTGCTTAAGACCAGTGTAAAATCAAGACAACTTTTGTAATAATCAGGAGGTGTTAATCAGCCGGATGTCCAGGCATTACTACTTACACTGAGCATTGAGATTGATTTGTGTTTCTGATGCCTGTCCACTATGGAATGTGGCTTTACATGTAACAGTTTTCTCCACTTCCTCAATCATAAATGTGTGAACCCTGATGGTTTCCCAAAAGCCATCCTGTGCTGGAGTGTGTACAGTGATGTCAGTCTGAAGTGCGTTCCTCACAGACAGACTTGGAGGATTGTGCGGACAGGTATGCAGGACACTACAGGACACTGTGAGTTGCTCTCCCACTCTTGGTATGCCAGTAATACTTAGTTTTGGTTTATGGGCTTGTTCTGTCAAAAGCAAGCAGTAGACTGGGTTAAAGATCAAACACTCCTTGTTAATGTAAAGTGTCTCTATATAAATAGATGGCACTACCTGATATTTGGAGTTCAATAGATTTGTCATAGTAATTATCCTTGTGAAATGTCTGAACTGGTTTTGGATCAATCCAGGGATACAGTCTATCCCCATTATGGAGCATATCAAGTTGCTTTATTTCCAAACTGCAATTTTTCTCACTAGGCAATCCGTATAGTCTTGTCTTGCCATTGAATTTGCTGAGGACAGCCTCATTATCTGGGCTATACACTAAAGGGTATTCTGTTGTGGAGTATAGGTACCATTTCACCTTAACATTGCTATGTTTTTCTGTTTTGAAATCAAAGCTGCACGGAATGACCAGGCAGGAGCCCTGGAGACCTGTGATCTTGCTGGGCATTGTATATGTCCAGTCCAGTGAATGCATCCCCCCTTTATTAGAAAAAAAAATAATAAATCATGCAGTGAGTAAAATACTTTTGAGCAGTAGTTCACAATGTTAAAAAAAAATACTAAAAACAGTGAACAGTTACAAATTTTTGACTTTTTCTTGTTGATGAGTAGGGCTGGACCACAGCTAGTACAATGTTTTTTGTTTTTTTTTTTTGTTTTTTTTAGCTGGATTTGTAATCAAACGATGCAGACTAATTTACTTTTTACTTTTAAAGTAACATGATCTGAAGTCTCTCTCTCTGTAGTTTGAGCTGTGCATGTTAATGTCTTTCCATGGTCATGCCTTGATGCTTTCAGTTTTAAAGTGGAAACTGTTTTCCAACTATGGGGGGAAACATTGTCTGTTTTAACAGAAACTGGCAGGTTTTGGTTATTCCAGATTATGTTTGGTTTTTCTTTTTGACAAGTGTGTTTCACAGTACAGGTAAAGCTCTTCTCAATTCCTTCCATAGCCTCATCTTGACTTGGACTTATTACAGGTTTGTGAAAGTCACCTGAGAAATATAGCAAGAGTGTTCATTAAAGAAAAAGAAATGAAGCTTACAAACTGACATTTTGAGTTAAAATCCATGGCTATTGTTTCACACTCACATAAAGGATTAAGATTGATTTCAGTCTTTGATGTCTGTCCACCTGCGTAACTCACGGTACAAGTAACAGACTTGTCATTTTCCTCAATGGTCCAGGTAACCTCTATGGTTAACTTCCATTTCCCATTATGAAGAGGTGTGTGAATTAAGTCTCGAGTGCCACGAGATTCACTCAGAGAAAGGCTCAGCGTTGGGGGTGTTGGAGGACAGGTGTGTATCACACTGCAGGACAAGGTTACTGGCTCACCAACTTTGGCTATGCCAAGAAGATCTGCTTGTGGTAGCGCAGCAATATCTTTAACAGGTAAACATATCATTTGTGGGTGATACAAAACACATTTACAAGGCAAAAATAATGGGTGATATTATATGGGTGATATATAATTCCCCCCATTATTTTATTATATATATCCTAAGTATCCTGAATTACGTTTCTTTGTAATTAATGAATTTTAATATTGTAATGACTGTAGTGTTTTTATTAAGTCTGGTTTTGTTTGCTCTTTTATTTGTACTTAAACCATACTAATATTACTATCATGCTAAATGTTCAATTAGTAATAATAAATAGAATGAAAATGTAGTAAAGATGATATGGATATTGTATATTTATATGATAAGATTTAAGTGATCTTACCTGTCACCTCAAGGGCTATAGTTTCATGATCAAAATTTTTGCTGTGGTATGATTCAATAGATTTTGGGTCCATCCAGGGAAATAGTCTTTCCTGACTATGCTGCATTTCAAGTGGCTCGATCTTCAAGCTGCAGTTTTTGCCATTTGAGGAGCCAAATAAACTTGTCTTTCCTTTGAACCGATTAATGGTTTTGCCTGTTGATTGGTCATACACCAAAAGGTACCCTGAAGTGGAGAGTTTATACCATTTTACGTTGGTCTTGCTTTGCTGGAGGTTTTTGAATTCATAATTGCAGGGAATGACCACACAGGAACCTCGGACGCCAGTAATTGAGCTGGGCATTGTGAAACTCCAGTCAAGTGCGCCCATTGACCCTGCAATAAAAATACACATAAAATTATATTATATGTTAAATTTTTATAATGCCATACTAAATATCTAGGAATCCTAACAAGAATGAGTTCATTTTTCATACATCTGCTAGCCCTGCCTGCAGCCCTAACCTTAAACATTCATAACTTAAGAGCTGGCTAATGCAAATTCTTATCATTTGGCAATCTTGAGAATGTACTAATGATGGACATGCATGTCAAGAAGGTAAAGTAAGGATACAGTCAAATAAAAGGCTTTAACACCAAAAGTTCTTACTTACTTTGAACTCTTAAAGTGATTTCCACTGTTTGAACATTCCCTTTAAAATCTGCGTGGCAGGTAATGGTCTTGCCATTATCACTAGCTTTTGGTGTGAACTTTAATGTGGATTCAGCTTTCTGTTTTGTTCCCTGCTTTGATATATGAAATGCGCCGGCTGATAACTGTTCTCCGCTCCAAAATATGAAAGGTCGGTCTTTAGCACATGTGTATGTAACAGAGCAAACAATGTCTTGTTCCACACCCTCAAGAAACTCTGTTTTCGAATCAGGAGTAATCTGGGCTTGATCAGTGGGACCTATAACAGATAATAAGGGCATTGAATAAGGCAATACACACTAACAAACTGATACACAAATGTAATTTTACTCTAATAATCTTTTTACAGACAGTTTTTGTATTTATTAAGACTCACATAAAGGATTAAGTCTGATTTCAGTCTTTGACGTCTTTCCACCTGTATAACTCGCAGTACAAGTAACAGAATTATCATTTTCCTCAACTGTCCATGTAATCTCTATGGTTTCCTTCCATATCCCATTATGTAGGGGTGTGTGTGTAAAATTTAAAGTCGCACGTGAAATACTCAGGCTCAGTGTTGGAGGTGTTGGAGGACAGGTGTGCAACACACTGCAGGACAAGGTTACTGGCTCACCAACTTTGGCTATGCCAAGAAGTTCTGCCTGTGGTTTCTCAGGAGTATCTTTAAAAGGTAAAAATAGAGTGTGAGTGAGACAAAAAAAAGACATACAAAAGTACTTTATCACTTAACTGGGGTATTTAGTTTTTTTCTTAAAGTACATTTACAAGTGCCTCTCTTTGCTCTTTTACACTTGTTGGATGTTTAAAATGGCCATATCTTATCCCCTATTTGGGGTGGCTATGGTTCAGGCGGTAGAGCGGGTTGTCCACTAATCGTAGGGTTAGTCCCACATGACTCCACATACCGAAGTGTCCTTGGGCAAGACACTGAACCTCAAGTTGCTCCCAAAATCAAGCTAGCACCTTGCATGGCAGCTCTGCTACCATTGGTGTGTGTGTGTGTGTGTGTGTGTGTGTGTGTGTGTGTGTGTGTGTGTGTGTGTGTGTGTGGAATGAGTGAATGAGACAGTGTAAAGCGCTTTGAATAAAAGTGCTCCATTTATCATTTAATAGTTACACATACGTGGGGATTAAGTGTTTTGTAATATATCTAGATTTAATATAAGTTTCATATATTATTTCCATAACAGTCCTGCCAGGTTTGAAATGGATTTGAAGGAAATGCTTATGCTATAATGAATTTAAAGAGGTGCTTCATAATTATGTTGACAAATAGTGTTTATTTTCATATATTTTTTATATTTACTTTTACAGTGGTGTGAAAAAGTGTTTGCCCCCTTCCTCATTTCCTGTTCCTTTGCATGTTTGTCACACTTAAGTGTTTCGGAACATCAAACCAAGTTAAACAATAGTCAAGGAC
>JAFFST010053435.1:9361-34078 GCA_022414735.1 Noturus placidus
GGTAAGATGGATAGGATTGACCGTCCACCTCTCCTTAATCTACCTCCAGGGTGCGTACATCCTTGAAGTAGGTAATAAACTGTTGACATTTTCCCAAAAATGAGTCTCCGCTACCTCTGATGTTGTACTTGATTTTTTCCAGCTTCAAAAAGAACATTAGATCTTTAAGCCAGACTGATATAGAGGGGGGTTGTGGAGAGGTCCAAGACAACAATATTTTGCGCCAAGCAAACAACGATGCAAAGGCCACAACACTAGCTTGTCTAAGGTTCAGAGGCTGACACTGAGATGAAACACCAAAGATGGCAATTAGAAGACAAACCTCCAAATTGATTCTAAGAATGTCAGACATAGTCCTAAAAAAGGAGTTCCAAAAGTTCTGTAGTTTGGGACAGAGTGCAAACATATGACTCTGGTTACACGGTGAAAGTTTACATTTTTCACACCTCAGGAACTTTGGGATATATTTTACAGTTTTCTCCAAGAGAGGTGAGCTCTATGGACCACTTTAAATTGTATGAAACTATGTCTAGCGCATGACGTGGTGGTCCGTATATTATCCAACACTCTGTCCCAGTAATCATCCTCAAGCTCCAGACCCAATTCCTCCTCTCAGGCACTAATGGTTTTAACACTGTAAGAATCGTCTTGAGACCAAATCGTTGCATATATCTGTGAAATAATGCCCCTTTTACGAGGATTCAGCTTGAACACCTCTTCCAATGCAGACTTTATAGATAAGGAGGGAAACCCAGTGAATAGGGAGGAGACACAGTGCCTAATTTGAAAGAAACGGAAAAGGTGAGACGGAGGCAGGCTGAATGACGAGGATAATTCAGAAAAGTTTGCAAACACATCGTTGATGTAAAGATCCTCAAAGCGTTTCAGACCCTTCTGTTCCCAAAGAGAGAATGTGGAGTCTATAAAGGAGGGGGGATATCATCCCCTTCTAAAATGTAGGTAAACAATTGCTGTAGTCCATCTGCTGCTATACATAATGTCTCAGTGTCTCTTGTACACCACTGTGCCAAAAACTCTACCATAAGAACATCAATGTACAGATTTTTGGGGGGTTTCGTGGCACAGCAGTGACACTGACTTGGTGCATAGTGTAGCAGGTAGTGTATCTAGTCAGTTAGTTATCTTTTCCATATATAAAACAAAAACTGATTAGTGCAGAACACTACATACAAAAGGATATCAAAGTGAAAATGTTCCTGGAAAAGAAATATTTTCCTGTAACCTTACACAATGTGCAATTCACTGTAGAAATATTTTTTTGTGTTTGAAATATTACTTAATTTTTCTGTCTGCCTGCATTTCTTTAACATTTGCCTTTTTCACCACTTCCAACTAGTCTACAAACCAACAGAATCAAGTAGTGAACATGCTAATTTAATCTGTATGAGACCCTTAATTTATATTTTGAAAATAAACTTTAATTAGTATAAGAAATGTTAGCACCTTATAGTTTATACAGTTGAGTAGATTCTATTAGCCTTCTTTTTTCTAGTAACATTCTGGTCCACTTTCAGGGCCTAGGATATTGGTGTTAATCAATAGAATAATGCATTAAACAATTTAGAAATTTTGTTTATGGCTCTTCAAAGGCTCACAAGAGTACTGTTGTGTTCCAGGCTGGATTTGAGCTTGGTACCGCTGCTCTAACTGTACTTAGTTGTAGACTTTCACACAGGCTCTGCACAGGTGAAATAGGCATTAGAATGTTTGAAATATGATATGCAGAGGTCATAAATAAGTAAGGAATAAAACATGATCCAGGGTGCTGTTATAAGAAATTAATCAATGATGCAGATGTGTAGTGTCCTAACATAAATCACAAGTTGTCATCAAAGTTCCTGTCCTGTTACTATAGAAAAAAATAACATGTTACTCTGAGTGCATTAATACAAACCTGTGATAGCCGGCACTATTGTCCAAGCCATGCTGTTATAGAAAATTAACACTTTCTCATGCTCAAATTTGATAATTCAACAGCACTGTGGTATAATAAAAGTACATTTTATCGATGTAACTCAAGTTTTTAATTGAAATTTAATCAAAAATAAAGTAAAGTTTTTATTTCATGGTGCACTATAATCATTAATTATTCTGATGGGAGTAAAAAGCAGCTCAACATGAATTAAGAAATCACACCAGGACACTTTCTTATGCTGGACATCAGCACAGCTTTGCATAATCAGTTATATAATTCCCTTAACTAATAGAGGGTTCTGCACTAACTCAAAGCTTTTCAATCCTGGACTAATGTCCACCTGCTGACTCATGCAATTATACTAACGGTCATTAATGTTGCAGCTGTGCAGTGTATAAAATCATGCAGATACATAACATGTTCGTCATTGCCATCGCTTCATACATCTAAATTGAGGAATGTGATCTCATTGATTGTGGCATGGTTGTTGTCAGGCAGGCTGGTTTGAGTATTTCAGAAACAACAGTCTCTAGAGTTAAAACAAAAATTGTGAGGTAAACCAGTTCTATTTGCATAAACTTGTCAGTTGGAACCACTCTTAAACCATCTCATTTCAATGAGCCTGTGTAGCCTCGGATTCCTGACAGGAGTGGAACACAATATGGTTTACTGCTTTTGTTGTGTCAGCTTGATAATGGTCTTGAAGGCAGTCAGTACAGATGTTATGGAGTCATTTACTATGGTGAAGTGATGAAGGAGATCTTTTGAGATGGCTTTGTGAAAAGAATGAGATTCAGTGAGCAAGTGGTACGTTTGCTGGACTAGAGTATCTTCTGATTGCTGCATCTCTGCTGGAGAAAGAGGTAAAATGAGTTAAAGAGATGGGGGGGGATTGTGTAGTGTGGGAATAGGGAATGTAGGAGGGAAATATAGGCAGATTTAGCTCATTCTTTTATCAAAGAATGTGGCAAAACATTCAGCAATGAAGGAGGATAGGGGGTTAATAAGTGAAGAAAAAATGCTAGGGAGATTGTGTGGGGCAGATGCTTCCAGTTTTCCCTTGTAGAAAAATGTGTTCGCAGTAGGCACATCATAGGAGAGCTTTGACAAAAGACACCTTTATGAGAGATCACAAAGTTCTAATTTCCACTTTTACAGATAAAAGGTTTATCTCTGTGCACAACAGTGGTTGGACCATAACACTTTAGAAATTGTAGTTGCCAAAAAAGCACTGATTAAATATGTCTGATAGCACAGAATTCTTACACTCTACCTATATAATATACATGTAACTTGTTTAAATGCTTTAATTAGAAAACTGCAAGATTATTGGTGTAGCCTGCATGCCACTGTGTGGTTTGTTATTATGCATAGGCCTTTTGAAAATACAAATGAATTAGAATTTGCAACTTGTTAAAGTTATCTAACTGACTACACATTGCACTACTCACTGAACATTATATTACTAATGGGTAGGGCCTCCCTTTGCTCTCAGAACATCCTAAATTCTTTGTGGCATGTCTACTACAATATGTTAGAAACATTTCTTTGAGATTCTTGTCCATGTTGACATGATTGCATCACACAATACACGCAATTCATGATTTTTTAGGTGCAACATCCCTAAAAGGTCTTCTATTAGGTTCAGGGCTGATTACAGGAGAAGGCACTGAAACACATTGAACTCAGTCATTTTCATGAAACCAGTTTGAGATTACTTTTGCTTTGTGATATGATGCATTATCTTGCTGGATGTAGCCATTAGAAGATCCATAGGTCCATATGATTCATGCTGTTGGCACCAAATTCTGACCCTCCCATCTTTGTGCCTTAGCATAAATCGAGATTCATCAGACCATGCAGTGTTTTTGGAACCCAAAGTGCTCACCACAATTGTACAGAGTGGTTATCTGAGTTACTGTAGCCTTTCTTTCAGCTTGAACCAGTCTGGGATTCTCTGTTGACCTCTCAACAAGTAGTTTCTGTCTGCAGAACTGCTGCTCACTGGATGAGTATTTTTTTTTTTTTTTTTTTTTTTTGCACCATCCTGAGTAAACTCTCGAGGACTGGTGTGTGTGTGTGTGTGTGTGTGTGTGTGTGTGTGTGTGTGTGTGTGTGTGGAAATCCCAGGAGATTATAGAAATATTCAAACCAGCCTGGTGCCAACAATCATGCCACGGTCAAGAAATCTGGAAATATAACGAATTCACAACATTAAAGTCCATAAATTAAATTGTGTAATAGTGTAATGAGACAGGAAAAAAGTCTTGAACACTCTGACGGAAATGTATTTAATACTTAGTGGAGAAGCCTTTGTTTGTAAGGACTGCTTCAAGACGCTTCCTGTATTAATAAATTACTTGGCCGCATTACTCAGGTGTGATTTTTGGCCTATTCTTCTAAACATGTTGTCTTTAAATCTTGTTCAATTGGATTCAAGTCAGGTGATTGTCTGGGCCATTCGAACACCTTGATTTTTTTTTCTCTGAAACCTTTGAGTTTCCTTTGCTGTATGCTTTGGATCGTTGTCCTGCTGGAAGATCCACCCATGCCTCATCTTTATCATCCTGGTGGATGGCAGCAGATTCTTCTCAAGAATCTCCCTGTAAAGGGCTCCATTAATCATTCCTTCAATTATATGAAGTCTGTCAGTACCATGCAATCAAAAACAGCCCCACACCATGATGCTTCCACCTCCAAGCTTCACTGTTGGTATAGTGTTTTTAGGGTGATGTGCAGTGCCATTTCTTCTCCAAACATGGTGTCTAGTATGACGGGCAAAAGTAAAATTTCCTTCTCGTCTAACCAGAGTCCTCTCTCTGTATTCCATAGGCTTGTCCAAATGAGTTGTAGCAAACTTTTAAACAAGCTTCGACATATCTTTTATTTAGTAATGGAGTCTTGCTGGGTGAGCATGAGCAGTGGAGTGCATTGCCTATTGTATCCTTTGTGACGAGGACACCTGCTACCTCCAAGTATTAATTTAGGCCAATGGTGTGCACATTTCTTTGACTTGCGAGCTACTTTTAACATGACTAGTCAAAGAGATCTACCTACACTAAAAATGATATATTTTATATATATGTATGTATGTGTGTATGTATTTGTGTGTGTGTGTGTGTGTGAGAAAAGGCTGACTCACATAACTAAGTAGAGCCAAATAATTCAGTCAAGGAGGTTGCACATTTCCTCATGTTTGGGTACTTTTCCCCTGTGAGTAAGTTCCAAAACTGTCCATGAGCCCTGGACTTCCTCTGAATGTCAGTCTGTAGTTTTAAAATCGCATCCTCAGATAGCCATTACCACCTGCTTTGGGCTGCATTCCCAAGCAACCCGACTCCGGGAAGTCCGCGACCCGGCGGGGTGGGGGCCGTTACCGGCCTCACACCGTCCACGGGCTGAGCCTCCATCAGAAGGACTCAGGTCCCACGCCAGGCGATGTGGACTTCAGTACGTCACATTTCCCCACGCCCGCGAGGGGACTGGGGATTCAGCGCTGCGCTCTTCTTTCTTTGCTCGCCGCTACTGAGGGAATCCTGGTTGGTTTCATCCCAGATATTACGGGCATGGTATCAATTTGATATCAATTTGCACACTGAGAGCTGGGTTTTGTCTTTAAAAGACTTAAAAATGTTAACTATGTGATTTCTCTCGCTAGTCTTTGATCGCTCACGCTTGGTGAGAGAAAAGATGAGATCTCAGACTGGCTGTCCTGTATATCAATGCTAACATGCTAACATATATTTTTTATGAATGGCGATCTACCCGCACTTCCTTTGCGATTGACCGGTCGATCGCGATCCACGTATTGTGCACCCCTGATCTAGGCTCTAGGTCTACTCTTCTCACTATTCTTCTGACTCCCTGGTCAGAAATCTTGCGAGGAGTTCCTATGTGTAGCCTGTTGAAGACTGAGTGATGTTGCTTCCACTTGCGGATAATGGCCCCAATGGTGCTTATGTTCAATTCCAAAAATTTTAAATATGTCTATCAGATTCGATCAATATGTTTTGAAACAATAAGGTTCTGAAGGTCTTGGGAGAGTTCTTTGCTTTTGACCTGCATGAGATGTTTCTTGTGTGACACCCTGGTAACAAAAAGCCTTTTTATTGACCATCAATTTTCTAACCCAGCTGATATTAGTTTGCACAAATAGGGGTATAATTACTTAGGGATTTCAGCTGGTTTCTTGCTTTACCTTGCCTTGGAGAACTGTTTTCCTGTGTCATTTCACTTTATTACACATAACTTTTTTTATGGACTTTAATGATTTCTTGAGTTAATTCTGATGTCTGGTGAAAATTTCATGTGAATAGCCTCATTGGAAATATAATTACTGAAAGAAATCTTGACACTATGTTGTCCAATATTTATTTCCCCCACTGTATGTTGCATGTATTTAAGCATAATAAATCTCTGGACTATCATCGCTCTCAAACTGTTGACTTGTGGGGTTTGCTACCCTGTTGGTGATTTGCTGACTAAGTGAAAAATATTTAATGCAGGACAGTTGATTTTGTGCAAAAATTCAGAATGCCAACAATTGCTATTGCAATCACAAAAAAATTTAGTACAAGACAGCTTTTCCTTAGTTAGCATGGGATTCATCAACTTGGAAACTCGGACAGATAAGAAGCCTACCACCTGTTACCACCATTTAATAATTGTAGTGTTATTTTTAACAGCGTAGGTAATGTGCAAAAGCACTCCATTTTATTTTGTACATTGTAATATAATAGTAACTTATTTCATGGCATCTGTTATTGTGTCAGTACGAAAACATTTTATATAAAAAAAAATGTTAAAGAAAAAAATTGTACGTTAGTAAAAATTTTAAGACAAAAAAAAACTATTAAGAACTGTAGCAGATTCTTCAAAAGGCTCAGTAAAACTTACTAGCTAATATTTTGTAAAACTGAACAAATTATACCCAAGAATACTGCTTTTATTTTTAAAGCAAATGTTCATCACCAATATTTACTTTATTTTATTGCTTTTTACTGCAATTTATAGTATTTATTTATGTAGAAATGTTTAATTTCATTAGTTTTGAAAGCATCATTGCATTATTACAGTATTTCTTTACATGTGCCAAAGACTTTTGCACAGTGCATTTGTGAATTTTGTGTACTCAACAAATTGTATACAGTCCTATTACTTTTATGCTATATATGAACATTTCATGGAATGCCTCTTCATTCGATAACTCAACTGGAACATTATATTGAAATATTAAAGCTTGTTAGCTTTTAAGTAAGATGTGAGACACTTTTAATTTATCAATTTATCAATTTTGTATAGCGCTTTTTACAATGGTACATTGTCTCAAAGCAGCTTTACAGAAATATCATTTTTACATTTTTACATTTACAAGTGACTTACTAATGAGAGCACATTCACATACCAATGGAAGCAGAGCTGCCATGCAAGGTGCTAGCTTGCCATTGGGGGCAACTTAGGGTTCAGTGTCTTGCCCAAGGACACTTCGGCATGGGATCACCCGGGCCGGGATTCGAACCGCCAACCCCACGGTTAGTGGATTAGTGGACAACCCGCTCTACCGACTGAGCCACAGCCGCCCCAAGCTAAATTTTTAACTGTGAATTTAGCTAACTTTTAGCTAAATTCATTTGCATAATTAAAACAAAAAAAGCAATATCTCAAATTTAATGTACTTATTAGCTGTAAACTAAAGGATGTAACCAAATACAAGTACATCATTTGGACTGAACAGATAATGTGTTTTAAATGGATACAAATATGAATAGTTTTCACACTTCATGTGTTTTGTTGTTTGCATCAGGTCTGGGATCCCGCAGGAAGCAACAAAAAAGTTACATGAGGGCGAATTTGTACTTTCAAGTTAATATGAATATGAAGCTCACAAGACAGACAACATTCATTAACTCTTAACTAAAGTATTTTTTTCCTAAACTTTCTGCCAGGCTATGGACTCTCAGGTCACCCTGTGCAAATTCCCATTTGTATTTGATGCTCAGGCAAAGACCACGCTGCTTCAAACTGATGCTGTTATCCAGATGCAGGTGAGTCGAGTAGATATCGTCCTCAGGAGCTCTACCAGTCCTGAATTTTCCTAAACTTTTTCACACATCAGTTGCTTTTAAACAGATGGCTGTGGACCAAGCAGAAAGACAGAACTTCAGCTCTTTATTCCTCCCTGGTGGCATGGTGGAGTCAGTAAACCCGTGCCTCATTCTCATGGTGCGCAGAGAAAATGTTGTTGAGGACACTATGGAGGTTTTGCGGAAGTCCAAAAATGTTGATTACAAGAAACCTCTAAAGGTAATGGCGGCATCACCTTGTATCTTTTGTATTTTTCCTACAGATATTTTACATTTTAAACAAAAATATTTAATATATTTGATTAAAACTGTCAGCTAATAACAAGGGTCTTAATGGACTTTGTTGTTCCTGGCCCACAGTAGCACTCCAAACTGGTGTTGCAAATGTAGCATCTTTCAGAATTTTTTTTTTGTTATCAAAGCCCCCATAGTACAATATTTGAACAGAACACACTTTCAGATACTGCTCTTGAATCAGTCTCAGCCAATGACCAACTCTCAGAACCTGGAATCTCATGGACTTTCTCATAAATATGTGACTTTAGGTCTATTAGTTGATCAAAACTGTTACCAAATAATAACAAATAATAATGTGAATATTTTACCATTATGTTAAGAAAAGATGATAGACAGTAGTAGATTAAAAAGACAAAAATGAATATTTGGCTCTATATAGGTGATCATTGTTGGAGAGGAGGCTGTGGATGCTGGAGGTGTGAGGAAAGAATTCTTCCTCCTCATCATGAAAGAACTGCTGGACCCCAAATATGGCATGTTCAGGTATTACAAGGAGTCCAGACTCATCTGGTTTTCAGACAAGGTAATATGTCTTGCACCTTGAATAGGATTTATCTCCAATAAAAAGTGCAAATAAGATTTGAATATAGATTCTACATTTTATAATTCTCAGATTTATCTATTCCTGTTTTGTAGACATTAGAAGATATCGACTTGTTCCACCTCATTGGGGTCATTTGTGGTTTGGCCATTTATAATATGACTATAGTGGAACTAAATTTCCCTGTAGCTCTGTACAAGAAACTCTTGAAGAAAGCTCCGACTTTGGAGGACCTGAAGGAGCTCATGCCTGTTGTTGGCAGGTCAGTTATTCAGAACCCTTCTTTTTGTACCGAATTTACTCCTAGTTTCCTATAAACTTGTAATTTGATTTTAGTCACACATTTTTTTTCTTTTTTTTATCTTTGTATGTTTGTCCATGTCATAGGAGTCTGCAAGAATTATTGGACTACATGGAAGATGATGTTGAGGATGCATTTTGCTTGAACTTCACAGTAAGTGTATTTCACAATAAAATGATGTTTCTAGAAATACCATTATAAAATACATCTGTTACTATATATCCATTATAATATATGGATATATGGTTTCTTGTACAGTTGCACTAATATACTTTGAATTTTTTTCCCGCCTCATTGAGAATGCCAAGTGTGATCTTTGATTAATAATCTGATCAGTTTTGTAATTCATAATAAGGTCCAATTAAGATTAATAAAAATCTTAAGCGGTAAATTTTAAAATTTCAGAATAGTAATGAGTGTAAATATAATATATAAGTACCGCTATAATACACTGCCTGGCCAAAAAACAAGTCTAAAATTTTGTTTTATTACGTTTAGCTTTGATTACAGTGCGCATTCATCATGCAATTGTTTCGATAACCATGTGAAATGTGACATTTATTTCCATCCATAATTGCATTAACTTTTGGTTGAGATATTGTGTTAGGGATGGGAAAGTTGAACCACTCCGTAATGTCTTCTCAGGCACATCCCAAAGACATTCAATGGGGTTAAGGTCAGGGTTAAGGTGGGCAATTCATGTGTAAAAAATTATTACTCATGCTCCCTGAACCACTCTTTCACAATTTGAGCCAGATGAATTGCTTTGCTATCCTGGAATATGCCTGTGCCATCAGGGAAGAAAAAAATCCACTGATAGGATAACCTGTACATTCAGATACTCCTCTGACTTCATTTTATTGTCACATGTTGATGAGCCTAGACCTGACCAATTGAAGTAACCCCAGATTTATGGAGACTTTGGGTGTTTTTATGTTTAAGGGTTTTTTGGGGGGAGGGGAAAGCACTCCAGCTCTAATTGACTATTTATATCCCTATGGTTTACTTTATTAGATGGTTAGTAGTAATATTGATCCCAGCACGGCTAGGACAGGCATGCCTTTTAAGATTTATTATTTGGAACGTCATAGGTATGGGTAATTCTGTTAAGAGATCTAAGGATTTTATATATATATATATATATATTTGAAACTTTTAAAAACTCTGATATAGTATATTTACAGGAGACTCCAATATAGTATTTTTACGTTGAATTAAAGATCATAGGTTATATTGCCCTTGAGTCTTATGCCTGTTGTTGGGTTTTATAATATTTATACAACCAGCAATAGTTAGTGTATCCATCATGTGCCGAGGTGATGGGGCGGGGGGTGGATGAAAATGAATCATATATAAATCTTGCGGGGGGGAGAGGTTTACTGGGGTTAAAAGTTTGATTCTGTATGGATTTATGAAAATGAATCACATGTACATGAATCATAAGTAAATTAATCATATGTAAACTGTTATCGGGGTAAAAAATGTTGATTCTGTATTGATATATCTTGTTGTACTCTGAAAAGTGTATGTGTGTATCAATAAAAAATTGTTATTAAAAAAAAAAAGTAACCCCAGATCATAACACTGCCTCCAGAGGTGTGTACAGAAGGTACTATTCATGATGGATGCATTGCTTCTTCTTTATGCTCCATAGCAAGTTATTTTCCATAGGAAAGTCTGATTAGTATCACACTGATTAGGCCACACAGCTGTTGTGCATGTGGAAATGTTGTTCACTATTAAACATAGCAATGAGTCCTACTGTCTTTTTTTTTATTTTATTTTTTTATTATGTGACTTAACCAAGCTTTTAAAGATCTCCAATAATAATAATAATTTATCAATTTGTATAGCGCTTTTTACAATGGTACATTGTCTCAAAGCAGCTTTACAGAAATATCATTTTTACATTTACAAGCGACTTACAAATGAGCACACACTCACACACCAATGGGAGCAGAGCTGCCATGCAAGGTGCTAGCTTGCCATCGGGGGCAATTTAGGGTTCAGTGTCTTGCCCAAGGACACTTCGGCATGGGATCACCCGGGCCGGGATTCGAACCACCAACCCCACGGTTGGTGGATTAGTGGACAACCCGCTCTACCGACTGAGCCACAGCCACCCCGAATTGAATGAATAATCATTCAAGGTTTTGAACATTCATTTGTCTGACCACATTTTTTCCTCAAAGTTGACAGTTCACCACTGTCCTTACAGATTTTAATGTGTTGGAAAGTTTTTAACCCAATTCCATGGATTTCAGCAATTTCCTTTGTTTTTTTTCTTTGCTTGAGGCAAATAATTTACCCCTTCTGAAACATGGTAACGTTTTTTCCATGACCATGGAATACATCTTCCGTCATGGTTATTTAAGAAATGAGAGGCCACACTGCATCAGTTAGGGTTAAAATAACTGTTGTGAGCTAAAACATATTAATCACTGCAATAAAAAAAAACTGCAAAGCCCCCCAACTCCGCTCTTCATTTCCAGCCCTAACTGCAGATTTAAAACATTAAAACTGTACTCCAGAAAAATTTTACTGAAAGCCAACCTCTGATCGTGATTTTTGCATAATTAATCTGGGATTACAGCTCAATGACCAAGACGTATTACAGCCTGTTTTTAACTTTGCTCAAGCATACTGAGTGCAGAACAAAAGCAGAGTTACCTTTCTAGCGTATGGGTGCAAGCTGGAGTCATACAGGCCTCACAACCATGATATCTTTTAGATATTTTTTTATATACTAGTCTTGCAGTATGGATTAAGGCTATCATGGGAGAATAAACATTGCTGATAGAGCAAAACTCTCCCAATCTTTTTCTTTTGCTCCCAATTAGTCTCCTAGAAGATCAAGACCATCTGATATCTTTTCTACAATTTTCTGTCAACAACCTTCAGAATTGTCCCTCCTCCTCCTCCTCTCTGATCTCTGCTTTGCACTCTTTCTCTCTCTCACTCTCTTGTTACTCCCCAATGCGCTGTGTTCATTTCACTGCCAAATTGGAAATATGCATTGTTTTCTGAAAATGAATTAATAAATAAAATTATATATGCGAACATTGCTTGAGCATTCATCATTATACCTGGCCTTTCCAACCAAGAATAATTTATGTTTGAGAAACAATGCATTAACACATGCTTTTAAGATTTTTCTTTTAGACACCCTCTAAGTACAAGTAGCATAAAACCGAAATCACCAACCTATACTTGTATAACTCGGGTTAATCCAATTGCAAAGACTACCAAAGATAGAGCAAGTTTTGGCGTGGCTAATGGTAAGCAGGTACAGTGCAAGTAGTAAAAATTTTATATATTTTTTTTTACAATACAGGTATGAAACCGTTCTGATTCATGCAATAATGTTTTGGTTGTTTTCTGCTCTCAGATTACTGTGGAAAACTTTGGTGAAACTGAGGTATTGGAGCTGGTGCCTAATGGAATGAACATCACTGTAAACAATCACAACAGGTATTTGTTTCATATTTGTATCAGAGTTTCATATTTGACCTCTATTATTTTATAATATGCATACTTTAATTATTGGAGAAAGTCCACTCAAATGATGATTCACTCTGTAGAACTGATTTGCATTCACTGATGATAAAATGGAAAGTTTTTGTGTTGAAAATATTAAACCAAGATAAATCATGTCAGAACTTTTCTCACCCTTGATGTGAAATTGCAACGTATATAAATTAAGGAAAAAATAGGAAATATAAATAAGTTACAATAACCTTGTTGCACAAGTGTGCGCACACCTTTTTATAATTTGGGATGTAATTATCTTCAGAACGAACCAATCACATTCAACGTCATTTTCACAAGTAATCAAGCTGTCATCAATGAATTATACTGATTAAGCCCAAATAAAGATCAGCTGTTTCTGTAGGATTTTCTTGATCTCATCTTGGTTTCATCTGACTGTTGAAACCATGGTCTACAAACAGCTTACAAAGCCTGTACGGGTCTCAATGTTAAAAGGAATCGGTCAGAAGAGGGGTACAAAAGTTTTTAAAAATTTATAAAATGGATCAAATAACTGAATATAATAATAAAAATAGCAGTGACTGATTTCATGTTATTTTTAAAGCTTATTAGTATAATGTACTCGAACCGTTTTCACTTGTACTCCGTTACTCCCCCACCATGTTTTTTTAAAAGGTTAATTTCACTTATTTATTTTTTTTTCTTTATGACTTTCAAATTGTAGTCACGTTAGTTCAAGCCAAAGAACACAAAACATGCATATCAAACTGTTACGAGGGGGGCTCGGTACAAAGTTGCCAGTACCGATCTGGGCCCACTATCCAAATGGATAATTGATGTAAAATAAAAGAACCAAAATGCGTGTCTGGAGAGATTTGGATAAGAGATCATTTAGAATATAACAATTTGGGGACGCTTCGACAAATGAGGACATTTTATTTAGCAGACGCTCTTAAATAGGATTAAATTTTTTATTTTATTTTTTTTACTTCATGCGTGAGGCTGCAGTGGACAGTTTTATGTTCCGCAGCTGCTGGATTTTAGTGGCTTTGTTGAACCAATTAGACAGACTTGAGGTAGGGGGAGGAGTGAATTGGTTAGCTGCTGCGTCAGGGGAAAAAAACGGCTCCTGAGTTCTAGTACCTGACATGGGCGGTTTGTATTGTCAAGTGAGCAGTTCATCTTTGGAGTGAGTCAAATTGGTGCATGAAAAATGTTTGGATGAGAGGTGTATAAGCCGCTACTTTTTCCAGACGCTTTGAACACTGCGGCTTAGACAACGATGCAGCTAATTTCTGGATTTTTACCGGCTACCGAGCTTCATGCAGCCAAAACATTTAGCCTCGTCACATCGGACCAATGAAATTACCGAACGGGTCACAATGGACCAATGAAACTGTTCGAATTGTTATGCCTCGCCAGTGGGTGGCACTGTGGCGCAGCCCAGCCGACTGGACACGTGACTTCTTCTTTACTGGTTGCACACTTCCGGGGTTTTGTGTTGTCGTTTTGATGTGTGTAATCTGCACCAGGTGTTCAGTGTTAAGTGCCTTGTTTATATGCCTGAGTTACTGCACACTGAATTGTTTGTAGTATATTTGTTACTCGAAGTATCTCTTATATTCCTGAATGGCTTTAGTTTGAGTTCTAACAGTAGCATCATTAAAGCGGACCGAGGGCAGTCCTAGCATTTGTTTGTATGCATGTTATCTTCGCTAAAGAGTAATAAAGACATTGACCTGCACCTGCTTCTGTCTCTGCCTCGTTCCGTGACACGAATTTGTTCTAAATTCTTCAGATCAGTCATTTTGTTTTTCCTGATGTTACGGCTCGCCTTAGCATTTTGGGCGGCTGTGGCTCAGGTGGTAGAGCGGGTTGTCTACTAATTGTAGGGTTGGCGGTTCGAAGTGTCCTTGGGCAAGACACTGAACCCCAAGTTTCTCCCGATGACAAGTCAGCGCCTTGCATGGCAGCTCTGCTACCATTGGTGTGTGTGAATGGGTGAATGAGACACAGTGTAAATCGCTTTGGATAAAAGCACTATATGTTTACCATTTAGCATTGCGGCGCAGCCACGGACTAATCACGTGACTCTCATTTTGTTTTGTTCCTGCTCAGACATTGGATTAAGTTTCATCATGATTTGCCATGATATTTTAGTTTGATCATGTCTTTTTTAAACCCCTTGGTTAATGCGCACGGGACGCGTTATTGTTTGTGTGTTTCCTATTACATACGTGTGTGAACATCCAATGTAGCATCTGTAGTTAGCATGCTAAGCGGTCTATGTGTTATGCCTCGTATTCTGCCTTGACCCTAGTTTCATGTTTCCTAAGTATAGACCGTACTCCTTTTTTTACTCGTGTACTTTGTTTGTTTAATAATAGACTACATCCCCTGTGACTACTTCCTGTTTAAGCCTGGTCCGCAACACCTGTTCGGAAAGCATTTAAAAGTTAAAAATAATCTTTGTGTAACATCTTTCTGTGTAAATATCTCCTGTTACAACGCGGTCAGGTTTATAGACAGGTGCGGCCTATATATGTACAAATCTTTTTTTTTTTTTTTAAATTTGGTGGGTGCGGCTTATATTCAGGTGCTTCTCGGAAAGTATGGTAATTACTTTTCCTTTTCAATGCCTTGGCTGAGGGAAGGAGGTTCTCACCCAAGATTTGATGGTACATGGCTCCGTCCATCGTCCCTTTTGATGCGGTGAAGTTGTCCTGTCCCCTTAGCAGAAAAACACCCCCAAAGCATAATGTTTCCACCTCCATGTTTGACGGTGAGGATGGTGTTCTTGAGGTCATAGGCAGCATTCCTGGTGTCTTTTATACAGGTAACAAACTGAGATTAGGAGCACTCCCTTTAAGAGTGTGCTTCTAATCTCAGCTCGTTACCTGTATAAAAGACAGCTGGGAGCCATAAATCTTTTTGATTGAGAGGGGGTCAAATACTTATTTCCCTCATTAAAATGCAATTCAATTTATAACATTTTTGACATGCGTTTTTATGGATTTATTTGTTGTTCTGTTCCACTAAACCTACCATTAAAATTATAGACTGATCATTTCTTTGTTAGTGGGCAAACATACAAAATCAGCAGGGAATCAAATACTTTATTCACCCACTGTACATTATTGTAAATAAAATTTTGTTTGCCTTTATAATTACCCTGACATGATGACATTAATGTATGGATTATATGTCATAGAAGAACGAAATAATGTTAACTACCCAACGTTATAGAATGTGTACAGTACACCTATTGAAATGCAACGTTTCTAATTATTAAATGTACATTTCAAACATTTATATTTGTGACAAATATTAAATAATTTGTATAATCACAACATTTGGCATAAAGCCTACTAGACTGTTGTATTTACTTAATTCAAACGCGTACAGTATTTTCACATGGTTCAATTGAGTTAGATTACCAATTTATTTTCGTACATCCACCGTGATTTGATCATGTATTTTCAATGGTCTGAATAAAGAACTCCACACTCACCTGAGATGAGGATTGAACCCGGATTGCTGACATTCTGCAAATGCGACATTGCACTGCACTATTCTACTATGCACATTTTGTAAGTTTAGCATAAACAATTAAATCAAATTTTGATGAGAAACATAAAATTTTTATGTAAACCATACCTAATATTTTTTTCTTAAATCTAACTGACCACACATTCCATTTGCAGTCCAGTAAGGCTTCTACTCCCACAGTGCAGCATGGTGGTATCTTTTCTTCAGCCAGAACTGGGGCTTTTATGAAGGTGGAGGGAATCATGAATAGTAACAAATACCAGTTGATTTTGGTGTAAATCCTTCAGCTGTCTGCTAGTAAGCTGAAAATGAAAAGGAATTTCACCTTTCAAAGTGATTCAAAAAATACATCCAAATCAACAAAGGAATTGCTTAACCAGTTAAATGTTTTTGAATGACCTAGCCAGATCCCAGACTTCAAACTAAACAGTGGACAAGCAGACTTCATATAAAACCATAATGAACTTTCCTTTACTTTCACACTATCTGTTGTTACCCAGATGAGGATCGGTTCCCTTCTGAGTCTTGTTCCTCTCAAGGTTTCTTCCTCTTAACATCATGGGGAGTTTTTCCTTGCCACTATCGCCACTGGCTTCAATTCACAATTTAAAATCTGTATCCCGTGTTTGTTTCTTTAAAGCTGCAATGACCATTGTAAAAAGTGATGTACAAATAAATAAAATTGAATTGAAATTGAATATTTATTTTTACTTATCCTATATTGTGGGTACAATATTATTTATATTTTGCTTCTACAAGTTGATGCACTTTAAAGATCAGTCTAATTTGATGCAAAGATCTGTACATTAGCTGGAATGTAGCACAACATGGAGGTGAAATCATTGGTCTGTTCATTTAAATGTGAAAGTGCAATAAAAAATGTGTTGCCTCTAATATCAATCAATAATCGTGATAAATAATCATGATCTCAATATTGATCAAAATAATCGTGATTATCATTTTGGTTATAATCGTGCAGTCCTAGTTTAGTGGGAGCTTGCAAAGGGGCAAAATGTGAAAGGTCTGTGGGGGTTGCCCAAGAAGTGGGTTGGGAAGCACCATTTGGTGCTAATTTTGTAAATTAATTTTGTTAAATAAATGCTTAGAATATTATGTAGCATTGTGGCACATTGAAAAACTGTTGCCTATCACATACTGTTTGGTTATACATACTGTTTAAATCTGTCTCCTACAATTTTCTTTTACAGACAAGACTTTGTAAATGCCTACGTTGACTACATTTTCAACTCATCCGTGGCTCCTCTTTTCAATGCTTTCTATGCTGGGTTCCACAAAGTATGTGGAGGGAAAGTTCTGGAGCTTTTCCAGCCAAATGAACTACAGGCCATGGTTATAGGGAACACTAATTATGACTGGAAAGAACTTGAGAAGGTATGGAAATTTATATTTAGTAATACTTTTTTGCAAGAAATCTGCTCAAATGGCATATTTTGTTTTTGCTATACACTTTCATTAAAAGATGAATGAGACAATAGATCATAATTTCATATTTAACTTCCTGATACGTCCATCTAGATGTGTTTAAACAACTTAGAATATGGCACCATTTGTTTGAACCCACCCATGTGACTGACAGGTGTTTCTTGTTGCCCAGGTGTGCCCTGGTCGATTGATTGTTTAAACAGTTAATACCTTTTGAATGTCTAATCTTGGTTTGAGCACTGAATTTGTTGCATTTGTTGTTTTAAATGAAGTCAACTCCCTCAACCCTGAAAGATTATAGACCACTTGCCCTCACATCACATGTAATTAAGATCTTGGAGAGACTGGTGCTGTTCCATCTAAAACCTCAAGTTTGCTTACTAGCCACAGGTAGGCGTGAATGATGCGGGATTCTCACTGTGTTGGCATTGTAATCCAGATGGGAGTGAGCCCTTTTAAGTAGATATATCTACTTAAAAGGGCTCACTCCCATCTGGATTACAATGCCAACACAGTGAGAATCACCTTTTATTTATTGATTGCATTTAACACCATCCAACCTCTTCTGCTGAGAAAGATGAGAAGAATGCAGGTGGACATGTCCATGATCTTCTGGGTCACTGATTACCTATTGGACAGACCCCAGTTTGTGTGGTTGGGAACCTGCCTGTCTGAGCGCCTGCTGAGCAGCACTGGAGCACCATAGGGAACTCTGCGCTCCCCCTTTCTTTTCACCCTGTACACCACAGACTTTCAGTACAGGTCAGGTCTCTGCCATCTTTAGAAACTGAAGACAGGAAGAGGAGCACAGGGACCTGTTCAACAACTTTGTTGAGTAGTGTGGGAAGAACCATCTGCTCCTCAATGTGGCCAAGACCAAGGAGATGGTGGTGGACTATAGGAAGAACAGGACCACAGCCAGCCCCATTACCATCATGGGTCAGGACGTTGAGCTAGTTGACACCTACAGATACCTTGGTCTCAGGTATCTGTAGCTTCAGAGGTTGTGTACAAGAAAGGGATGCATAAACTCTATTTTCTGATGATGTTTTGGTCCTTTAATATTTGCAGCAAGATGTTAGACATTCTGCCACCTTCTTCCAGCATTAGAGCATTAGATGGTGCCATGGCAAAGGTGCCATAATCTCAGTTGTTTAATTTAGCTACTTGTAAGTCGCTTTGGATAAAAGCGTCTGCTAAATGAATAAATGTAAATGTAAATGTAAATAACAGGAAATGAAAGTTGAAATTCTGATCTATTGTATCATATTCATTTTTTGACCTCAAACCCATTTGTCTTCAAATTCCTCTTTGAATGAACTGGAATGGTATTAAAAGCTGTTAACAAACATAAACTTGATGTATAGAATATTTTAAAGTAATAATTAAAACTGATTAACATTTTATTAGCTTTTATTCAGCTTGGAGTTCCTTTTAAGAATCCCTTTTCAATTCCAACATACTGCCATGTATGGGCGGCGACTTGGGTTAAATGTGGGCGGCGACTTGGGTTAAATGTGGGCGGAGACAATTATACAAAAAAAATATTAGAACTTATGCAATTTTAATAAAGTATGTAAGTAATTATATAATTATACAGTAATTTTATAAATTATAAAATAAAACAAAACACTTTGTGTTTAGCGATCAGGTGCTGTTATCAAAGTGAGATGCAGTAGTATATAAGACTGCAGGCTTGTTGTATAAAAATGGACATATGGCCTCACATTTGTCTCAAGAATCTTCTGCTATAAAGTGGAGTTCATCGTCTCAGTGACTGCAAGTTTCCTATGTTCAAAACCAAATCTTCACCCCTCCACCACCATGCTTGGTAGTTGGTATGAGGTATATGTGGTGATGCACTGTTTGGTTTTAGCCAAACATTGTGTTGTTCATGATGATTAAACAGCTCCACCTTGGTCTTATCAGTCCAAAGGATATTGTTGCAGAACTTCTTTTGTTTGTTCTGATGAAATTTTGCTAACCTGAGTCATGCTGCCATATATTTTTTTGGAGAGATGGGGTTTTTCCCCAGCCACTCTTCCATGAAAGCCATACTTTTTTAGTCTTTTTCTAATTGTGCTGTCATGAACATGAACATTTAATCTCCTTATCAATGCCTGTAGGTCTCATGATGTAACTCTTGGGGGGTTTTTTCTTTACATCTCTGAGCATTAAGCATTCTGACCTTGGACTGAATTAGCTGGGACACCCACTTCTGGGAAGATTGACAACATACTTGGAAGCTGACCCTTTATAACCAGTCCTGCTCACTTTATTATTGTGAATTTCAAATTGTTTGATGATGGGCTTATAACTCTTCCCAGATTGATGAGCAGAAACAGTTGCTTCTCTGAGGCTATGGCTGATGCTCTTTTGTCTTGGCATGATGTAGACAAACACCTGAGTGCTCCAGCATACCAAACTGCTAAAAGTTATGCTTCTATAGAAATAGTCACTCTTTTTCATGATGAACTAATATTGTGCATTTCATTAGTAACACTTGGCTGCTAATTACTCTATTAATGATTGTGGAAGTAGGACGGATGTATTTATTTTTTATTAAATAAGTTTATTTTTGGGGGGAAAATTACATATTGAAATCTGTTGGGTTTTTTTTTTTTTTTTTTTTTGGGTCACCTGAACTTATTTGTTTATAGAATTTGTTGAGGACCACATAATTGTTATTTGGGCCCTGATAAATAAAAGCATAGAATGGAAGGAGAGTGTACTTTTTTTTCCCCATGACTGTATGTGTGCTGGTAGTGGGCAACCATTCTAAATTGCAGGTGGCTTGTGCAGGTAGTGAGGGTCCAGTTAGTGGGGGTTCAGAATCCTAATGGCCTGTGGATAAAGGCTTTTTCTGAGCCTTTCATTGTAGGCCTTCTTGCTGCACTGACATTTACCCAACCTTAACAGTCTGAATAGTATGTGCATCGGACTTGATGTTGATGTCCTGCAGGAAGGGAAGTGGTGTTTTAGTAATGCATTCTGTTGAATGTACCACCCTCTGCAGAACATTGGGTCTTGGATGGAGTAGTTGCCATATCAGGTATTGATGTCAGAATGCTCTCAACAACACATGTATAGAATGACTTTGGATGTAAAATGGTAAATGGCACACTTGTATAGCTCTTTTATCCGAAGCGCTTTACACTGTGTCTCATTCACCCTTTCACACACACCAATGGTAGCAAAGCTGCCATGTAAGGTGCTAACTTGCCATCGGGAGTAACTTGGGGTTCAGTGTCATGCCCAAGGACACTTCGGCATGTGGAGTCATCTGGGCCGGGGACAACCCGCTCTTCCAACTGTGCCACAGCCGCCCAACATCTTGGATGTTCATGGACTGTGCTCACACTCTAAAGTTGTCTGTGGTGGTAAAGTTGTTGTCTTGCTTTCTTTTTTGTGTTGTATATGCGGAGTGACCAGGAGAGGTCTTTGGTGATGTGCACACCAAAATATTTGAAGATGATCACCCTTTCTACTGGAGTCACATTAGAGAGGTGTAGTTTTTTGTCTGCTGCCATCTGAAGTCCACTGCCATCTCCTTGGTCTATCTTAGGCAGGCATGAGTAAGCTAGGTCATCCACCTGCTTCAAACAGGCCTGCTAGACATCACCACTCTGAATTTTATGATTCAGTTGCAATTGCTGCTGGCCACACCAACATGGGTTTATATATAGAAAACAGCAGGGCACAGCCTTGGGGTGTGACAATATGAAGGTGAGTGTACTGTATGTATGTATGTATCTCCCTACACTGGCAAAGTGTCAGTATTTTATGTGGCCACCATTATTTTCCAGCACTGCCTAAACCCTAGTGCTGTCTGAAATTTAGCCTATTTACCCAAAATTAAAATTGGGCATGGAGTTCACCAGAACTTCACAGGTTGCCACTGGAGTCCTCTTCCACTCCATGACGACATCACAGAGCTGGTGGATGTTGGAGACCTTGTGCTCCTCCACCTTCCGTTTGAGGATGCCCCACAGATGCTCAATAGCTTTTAGTCCATCACCTTCACCCTCAGCTTCTTTACCAAGGCAATAGTCGTTTTGGAGGTGTATTTGGGGTCGTTATCATGCTGGAATACTGCCCTGCGGCCCAGACTCCGAAGGGAGGGGATCCTGCTCTGCTTCAGTATGTCACAGTACATGTTGGCATTTATGGTTCCCTCAATGAACTGTAGCTCCCCAGTGCTGGCAGCACGCATGCAGCTCCAGACCATGGCACTCCCACCACCATGCTTGACTGTAGGTAAGACACACTTGTCTTTGTACTCCTCACCTGGTTGCCGCCGCACACACTTGACACCATCTGAACCAAATGAGTTTATCTAGGTCTCATCAGACCGCAGGATATGGTTCCAGTAATCCATGTCCTTAGTCTGCTTGTCTTCAACAAACTGTTGCGGCCTTTCTTGTGCATCATCTTTAGAAGAGACTTCCTTCTGGGATGTAGTGTGCGGTGTATGGTCTGAACACTGACAGGCTGACCCCTCCACCCCTTCAACCTCTGCAGCAATGCTGGCAGCACTCATGCATCTATTTCCCAAAGACAACCTCTGGATTTGATGCTTCTTTTTGGAGGACAGCCATGCAGACCAATTTGCACTCATACGTCTATTTCCCAAACACAACCTCTGGATATGACGCTGAGCACGTGCACTCAACTTCTTTGGTTGACCATTTTGGTCCTGTTCTGAGTGGAACCTGTCCTGTTAAACCGCGGTATGGTCTTGGTCACCGTGCTGCAGCTCCGTGTCAGGGTCTTGGCAATCTTCTTATAGCCTAGGCAATCTTTATGTGGAGCAACAATTTTTTTTTTTAGATCCTCAGTGTTCTTTGCCATGAGGTGCCATGTTGAACTTCCAGTATGAGGGAGTGTGAGAGCCATGACACCAAATTTGTGAACCCAAAGTTGTCAACCCATTTGTAGATGTTATTCATCCCAAGGATCTCATCTTCCTGACCAGACTGGGGGAGCAATGGTATTGAAACACAAACTGTAGTTAACGAACAGCAGTCTCACGTAGTTACTGCTCCCCTTGTTCAGATGTAGTCCTTCACTAGCCTATTGAATCACTATCACCACTTAATCATACTTGTGACCAGATGGACTCTGAACAACCTTGTCGCTGAATCCAGGATTCCTGCCTAAGGATATGTCCAGTTTGTGAATCAGGCAGTTGACCTCACAAAATTTTTTGAAGGTCACTCTTCTGTATCCATTATGCACTTCATGGTACTATTTGAACTGCACAGTACCAAAACAAACACGTGTGTTAAACACTGCCCTTGAAAGTTGGAGGGGTGAATTGGAACTTTATGTATGTAACTGTGAACACTGGAAAACCAGCTCACTCTGCTATAAAACACCTAACCCTTCATTTCAAAATTGCTTTGTCTCATGGTCACTGTGATTTTTCAGTAGAATTGTCTACTACTAGAGTTGTCTTTGCAGTTATAGTGGATATAAAAAGTCTACACACCCCTGTTAATATGGCAGGTTTTTGTGATGTAAAAAAATTAAACTATGTTAAACCAAGTCAGAAAATATGGCATAACAGTAACATTACTAACATTAAAGTACTGGTCACTCCCTACATGTGGCAACAATCTCCTGATCCTCATATGTCTGCGCTAACAGGTGGCCAGGCGGAAAAATAACAAAAATGAAAATCCATCCAATCCCGGTAAAAATTTGCAAAAAAAAAAAACATTCAATCTCCCAAAACCATGTGGAAAAATGTGTTCTGAATAATTACCCTTATTTCTCAATAAAGGTAAAGAACTTTCTGACATGTGCACAGATCCTTAAAAAGTCTTAATCTCTTAAATTCCTTAATGTAAAAATAAGGCCTTAAGTGGCTTTAAAATGTCTTAAATTTCATCGGTCTTAAAAATGCAACTCAACTGAACCGACACGTTAAGATTTAGATTTTTTTCACTCGTTGCTTTTTGAAATGGTAAACCCGTGTAACTGTGTTGCACTCAGACTGTGTGTGTTTTAGAAAGTCTCCGTTCACAGTAAATGCTGCTCCACACCGACTTCATCTATATCTGTGCTGTGAGATTGAGTCACTTATAACATGCATTTAAACACCATACATACCAAATTCACTTTGGTTTTTCATTCGAGTAATCTCAAACATTTTGTGGGCAGATGTTTACAGCATATCACCTGATAAGTGAATTAAAAAAACTGTTGCCAAATAAATTGAGGTCTTCATGCAGTTTTCTGCCAAAATAAAAGCCACCAATGTCTAATGCCTAAAAGTGAATTAAGTCAGAAATATATTACTATTGGTATTGCTATTTATACACCCAAATCAAAAAATTATTATTCAATGCAAAGTAATGCTACAAAATAGCAAAGATTATTTTTTATTTTATTTTTTATTCTTTACAAAAATGTATGTACATTTTATAATAGTACTTGTCACATTACCCTGACATTAAATTACAAAAAAACTAGTAAACCCTGCTGTGAGGGGGTTTCTAATGCAGCTGCTTCTGATGGTAAAGTTGAATTTTTTTCCTCTTCTGACTGACTGAAAAGAAATATTGGATTTTTTTGTCTCACTGTTGGAGCAAATGGTAATGCAAAAAGGATGTTTGCTATGGTCTTCCATATACCTCTTAATTAACCCTTAATGTACCCTGCTTAAACCCAGAAATGGATGTATATGTATGAACACAATCCATTATAGCGTATGTATAGTGTAGCAAGATTGAAGTGACGTGCAGATCTTAAAATTCTTTTAGAATGTTTTGAGTATGATATTAGAAAGTGCAGATACCCGGTTAACTAGTATTCCCTCACCAGCCAATCTCTCTCTCTCTCTCTCTCTCTCTCTCTCTCAAAGCTGAGAATAATAATAATAATAATTATCAATTTGTATAGCGCTTTTTTACAATGGTACATTGTCTCAAAGCAGCTTTTACAGAAATATCATTTTTACATTTACAAGCGACTTACTAATGAGATCACATTCACACACCAATGGTAGCAGAGCTGCCAGCTTGCCATTGGGGGCAACTTAGGGTTCAGTGTCTTGCCCAAGGACACTTCGGCA
>JAFFST010053435.1:38842-61266 GCA_022414735.1 Noturus placidus
GATGGGGGGGGGAGATTAGATAGGCATCATAGATGCCTATCATAGATGCCTATCTAATCTCATCATTATACTCCCCTAAAAAGAACTTTGTTGCAAAAAATGTTTCCAGCATAAAGGAATGACTGCAACAGCTTATGTTTTTTAAGTTAAATAAATACAACTTATGTCTTTTTACTAAGGTCAATAATGACATGCGGGCAACTGTGGCTCAGGAGGTAGAGCGGGTTGTACATTAATTATAGGGTTGGCAGTTCGATTCCCAACCCTGACTCCACCAATAAAGATTCTTAAAGTTGTGCAATTTTCCTCAATTCTTAGTGTCCAGAGACATGTGACAGGACCAAAGTGGATGATCAGCTCAGGATAATGACTGAAGTAATGATACTTGCGTTATAGTGCTTTATTAGGAAACGCTTGTCATTGAAAATACATATATTCCTCAATTAAAACAAATAGGTCACTTGAACAGTGGAAATATCTGGTGCACATGAGCTGGTGAACAACTACAATTTCTCCAATTTGTAAAACCAGCATCCACATTTCATTATTAAATGGACTACTGATTATTTAATTTTATTAGAATCATTAACCAAGTAATTGAATTGATATATTTGTTGAATCAGTTCCTGATATGTGAAACACTTGTCCACTGTTACAAGATGACAGATGTATAATGTCTTATCAGATGACAAAACTCCTTCAATCCCAGACATGAAAATTATGGAGCTCATTAAACACAGTCAAATTTTACAGCCCAACTGGAACTTAAAGCTACATCAGTGCTCAGCGACTGGACCTGGAGCTCATCTCTATGTAACTCCACGGTTCGCTTACTGCCTTTGAAAAGAGGATCTGCTTAATCTGCTTGAGTTCTTGTCAACAGCTACAGATGTATTCACTCTTACAATTCTATTCTATTCTATTTGTATAGCACTTTTAATAATGGACATTGTCAGAAATCACCTTTACAGAAATGTATAAATTTATCCTTGAGCAAACCAGAGGTGTTGGGGACAAGGAACTCCCTGAGATGATATGAGGAAGAAAACTTGTGTAGTGAACAGCATAAGAGGCAGATTAATTGCTAGGTGTAGTAAAGTATCTGTCAGTGATGGCTGATTTAACAGTACCTGAACAGCTTGTAGACCTAACCAATGCTGTTAATCCCATCTACATAGAAACAATCAAGGGCTTAGACTATAATGAAATCAGTCACAAAACAGCACAGCTAACAGCTGAAGCATCAGGCCAGGCCTTAAAGGGTACTCCACTAGTCAAACTTATTAATGTCTAGTACTAAATTGGGCCGCTCAGTTATCCCAAGCTAAAGACCTAAAGAGTAAACTTGCTGATCTGTGCCATGAAAATGACCAGTTGAATGCTGAAGCCGATAAGTCTTCTCTTTCTGCAGACAACCTATGTATTACTGACGACCAGGTAGCAAAAATTAAAAGGTTGAAAGATGAAAATCTAGACCTAGGAACACAGCTTGAAAAGCTTGAGAATGAGCACTTAGGTTTACCCGCAATTCGGGATATAGCCGCTCTGCAAACAGAGCTGTCTCAGGCTCAAAATGAACTGTCAATGCAGACAGAAAAGTTAGATGTAGTGAGCACTAGTGAAAACAGCCAAAGGCTGAGTTAAAGTTAGCCTTGTTTGAAATCTATACACTGAAATGGACCTATAAATGGAACAAAAGCTGTATAATGATGCCCGTGAGCAGTCAGAAATATTTAAGTGATAGCTGTATACTGTTCAAAACAGGTAAAAATTCAACTGAGAAAGGATTTGGCGAAGACGATAAGTTAACGGAGCTACAAAACATGACAGTTTCCACCAGAGCCCGAGAGTGGGCTGCTAAAGCTGTTGTTGCAGAGCAAAGGATGGAGGAAATAGGGAAAAGGATGGAAGACTTGGACATATGCAGGGACATCCTCCATAGGCAACCTGAACCAATAAGCAGACGCTTCAGTTCATTCAGCTATGCAGATAAGGATCCCTTATCAGATAGCCCAGCACAGAGACAGTGCTACCAAACACATAGTGATGCTGTAGCTGCTGGTGGTGTACATTTAATCATTTAGCACATGCTTTTATCCAAAGCAACTTACAAATGAGGAAATACAAGCAAAGTGATATATCAAGTGGAGAACAATGCAAGTAGTGCTATCATACAAGATTTTTTAATTGAGATCTAGAAAAGCAAAGTGCGCAGAATAGAGGTGTAAGGGCCAGAGTATGTTATATTTTTTAATGGATAATGTAGGGTTGGCATTTTAGGGGTTAGTTACATGCTCATGGAAGAGGTGGGTCTTTAGCTGTTTTTTGAAGTTTGTGTATTGTGTGTAAGATTGTGTAACCACTATTGCTAGTCCCAGCCATCATTATGGACCAGACCCTGACTCCCTAGCATGGGGAAAAATTACTCGCTCGATCTCTGAGCCTCCTAGTATAGTGCCATCTATGAACAGCTGACTCGCATCAGCTTCTGAGGAAAACAACAGTACAGACTGTCCATGGTTTCAAGGAGAGACAAAGTCCTGCTGTTGCTGGAAATTACCATGAACTGTGTAGGGCCCTGAGAGCAGAGTACACAATGTATCAGAATCCATCTGATTCCCGGCTCTTTGCCATGCAGACTAAGCAAAATCATTATCACCCAGAAAGTAGTATGAACGCTTATGCAGAATATATTTTGTTGGTCCAGATTGTCCCAGGGCAGAAGAAGATGTGATGTTTAAGATCTTTTTTTGTGAATAATTTGCATCCCACTATTGCATCCCACTAACCCTTTGTGCTACTGGTAGATGCTGATCTCATGACTGCAGCCAAATTAAGAGCTTGCAATGTGGGCATGGGAGAATGAGAAGGTAAGCACAGACAAGAACCAGTTACTCATGTGTTTGAATTTCAACATGACCGTGAGCCTCCCCTCCAACTAGAAGGGTCAAAGCTTCCCCAAAATGCTCCTGCCCACATAAATCTATCCTCCCAGTCAAAGCCTGGTGAGGTCCCACATAGCTCCCAGGGTGTTAAGCCTTTAGATCAGGGGTGTCAAACTCATTTTCACCGGGGGCCACATCTGCATAATGGTTGTCCTCGATGGGCCACATTAACATTATGAATGTACCAAAATGCAATGTAATTTAAAATAAAGTAAGCTACACTTTATTGTATTGTTAAATAACAATCAATAATTCAATAATGTATTCAACATACAAATATTACATATGCATTTGCACAGATGTCGCAGGTGCACCATCTGTAGTTAGTCCCACCAACTATCTATCACCGATTAGTCGGGACCGACGCAGTTTATGGCCCACGTATGTCATCAACGCGAACCACAAAGCATGTCGGCAGAAGTGGTGGGTAGTTTGCCATTGCTTTCCCCACCCCTCCCCATTTATCCGGGCTTGGGACCGGCGTGTAGCTGCTGTGTACACACACTCACACACCCATTCACACACTTTAGATCACACGCCAATCAGCCTAACATGCATGTCTTTCTGGGGGAGGAAACCGGAGTACCCGGAGGAAACCCCCGACACACGGGGAGAACATGCAAACTCCGCACACACATGGCCCTGGCGGGACTTGAACCCTAGACCCTGGAGGTGTGAGGCGAACGTGCTAACCACTAAGCCACCGTGCGCCCCGTCCCACCAACTATTACGGACTTGTGCACTGCATTAAAAATGTCCCGGCCCGTTGTGTCCCATGCATGGCAGCTACATCCAAGAGCTCCTCAGTGACAGAGAGGTCCGGCTACACGCCTCTAATAAAGATGGATAGATGCGCTGTATCCATGTTGTCTGTGCTTTCATCCACAGCTAATAGACAGCTGCGTGTCTCTTCGGCCAGCGGTGTTGGTAAATTTCAAGCTAACTCCTTAACTCGGTCCGTGATGGTGTTTCTTGACACACTGACATTTTGAAAAGTCTGTGTCTGGTCGGGACACACCTGCTCACACACCTTTAGCATGCACTGCTTCAAAAATGCACCCTCTGAAAAAGACTTTGAATCTCAGGCGATTTTTCAGCCACAATAAAACTTGCTTTCACTGCTGCATCATTTCCGGCTGTAGCTTTGTGAGCACATTCTGCTGCAACTGCAGTTTGCCTTTGAATTCTGTTGCAGTTCTTTGTTTTTCTCAGAGGCTAAATTTCCCATATTTAGCCCTGTGTTTAGTGTCAAAATGCCGAGGTAGATTGCACTCTTTCACGACTGACACCGCCTCATGATACAGAAGACATACTGGTTTTTCACCTTGAAGTACAAACATGTACTCGTTCTCCCATTGTTCGTGAAAATGCCTTCCTTGTGCATCAATTCTTCTCTTCTTGAACATGTTGAGGTTAATTTGTGGAGATTTCTCGATTTCAAATCGCCTTAACGTGACTTCGCTGCGGATGTGGTTTATGTGGCCCTCAGGATGATTTTTTTTCTCCTTCGATTCTGAGAAATAAAGTTTTATTCGTATGTTTTGGATAGCGGAAAAGCCTACATTACCCATAATCCTCGACTACCGACGATTTGTCACGCCCCTAGGCGTCTAATATGCTGTGAGCTTCAATCTGATTGGAGAACCGAGGACCCTCTGCCAATCAGATTGATTTGTTATTATTTATTGATTTGATTGATTGATGTTCACAGCGTCATATATCGCCGATTGGGTTATGAATGAAGTGATGAACGGCTGGAGCGTCTGCTCTGAGCGTCTCTTACAGCCATGAATGAGTCAATGGAGAACCCAGAGCGTTTCGCGGGCCAGATAAAATGACCTGGTGGGCCACATTTGGCCCGCGGGCCTTGAGTTTGACACATGTGACATAAACGATTGCAGCACCTTTCCACAAGGAAACAGAACTGAGCCAACAACAGCTCCACCCATGCAAAGAAGGGCTCACTCACACAATAAATCAAACTGAACACATATATATATATATATATATCTCCAGTTCTGATGTGTAAATGAGACTATATCTTTAGTTAGACACAGTCAACATTGTGTTGTGGTCCAGTGCATACGTTGGCCCTAATGTACTGTCCAGTGATGTTAACCATGTGCGTTCTGGCCAGACAGTTCCTAAAGCTTGTCAGGTTGTGAAAGAGTTTGGCACAGTGGGCCCTGAACAAACCACAGCTTGAACTTTATAACTGCTCAACCTTCCTACTATTTCAAAATCTCACTGGGGAAATATATGCATTCCCCATCACACTCCTCTAGGTTACCTGATTGAGAGCTTCTTCCATGATTTTGAATGAACTATTCCTGTCCTAGGAGAGCTATCTACCATACCCATAGAGAGAGATGGCAGTGAGCAGGTGTATCTCACCTACCCCACCAAGATGATTTCCATCATACCACACCCAGCTGTGAATGAGGGAACTGTGTCTAGAGCAGATTTTGACAGAAAAAAAATAGATATAACCAAAGGTCCTTCACCCATAAAGTGATAAATGCATGAAGAAACAATGACTCCACAGAAACAATGACTGTGAAAACTATTCTGTAAAACAACTGCAATCCCGCATTTTCTGCTATGTTTTCTTCTATTTTCTTCATGATTATAACTACTCTCATACCACTGCTATGCTGATGACACCCAGCTCTATTTGTCCTTCCAGCCTGATGATTTATCCATCTCTGTACAAATCTGTACTTGCCTGTCGGACATCTCGGTCTGGATGAGGGAAAACCACCTTAAGGTCAACCTGGCAAAATCTGAGTTTATCATAATCCCAGCGTGTCCCTCAATCAACAACAACCTCATTGTACAGCTCGGCTCAACCACAGTCAAGCCAACCAGGATGGCCAGGAACCTTGGGGTGATTCCTGATGACAGCTTGAACTTTACATACCACATCTCAACTACTGCACGGTCCTGTAGGTTCATCCTGTTCAACATCAAGAAAATCAAACCCTACCTCACTGAACATGCTACACAACTACTAGTCCAGGCTCTTGTTATCCCAAAACTGGACTACTGAAACTCACTACTCTCGGGCCTCCCAGCCAGCTCCATCAAACCCCTTCAAATGGTTCAGAATGCAGCAGCACGCCTCGTCTTCAACCAGCCCAAGAGATCCCATGTCACACCCCTCTTCATCTCCCTCCACTGGCTTCCTGTAGCCGCCCGCATCAAATTCAAGGCTTTGATGCTCATCTACAAGACCTTGTCTGGAACAGCACCCTCCTGAACAGCAACTCTCTCCTGAAGGCTTATGTTTCCTCACGCAGTCTGTGTTCAATTAACGACCGACGCTTAGTAGTACCTACTCAGCATGGTACAAGGTCCCTTTCAAGAACCTTCAAACTAACTGTTCCTCAGTGGTGGAATGAACTTCCATCCTCAATTTGAGTTGCAGAATCTGTCACCATCTTCAAGAAACAGCTAAAGACCAACCTCTTCTTTGAACACATAACCAACACCTAAAAAACCCAAAAACTTACTCTGGCACTTACACCTCTACTCTGCGCATGCTGCTTCTTCTGGTACTCAATTAATGGATCTTGTATAGTAGCACTACTTGTATTGTTCTCTGCTTGATATCGCTTTGCTTGTATTTTCGCATTTGTAAGCCACTTTGGATAATAGTGTCTGATAAATGAATAAATGTACTAAGTTTCCACAAATTATTTCATTTATTTAGCATGCATTAGTATAATATTACTAGTATGATTATTGTGTTTTACTACTTAGAGTGTACTTAACATATGTTCAGTATGGTATGTATGTGTTTGTAGAATAATTTTCTGATAGATGAAAGTTGTCACGTATCGTGACGGAAAGAGATAGGGACAGATACAAGTGCAGTTAGGACAGTTATATTTAAAAGAGACACAGGCAGGTAAAACAGAAACAAAATTATCTCGCCTCCATAATAAAATAACGAAAATTATAACATTCCCGTAAGAACAATTAAATTTTCTACGTCTAATATTAGCCAAGGACATCATTGTGTGCCCTTGACCACACACGGAGCTCCTCCTACTCAGGGAGACCCTTGTTTTGGCGTCATCACAATGATTGGGGAGAAGAGAAATCGTCTTTTATGGTCGGAGGCAAATGTTGTGATTGATCGGGGGTTATCCATCTTTCCACCAATAGAAACTAACGGTCTTAAACTGTGGTTCATTGGGGTTGTTTCCTGGAATATGCGTCACTCGGTGTTTTTCTGTGGTAGAGCGGTTATACCCATGTATGTTAGTCTGTGCTGTAAAGGTGAGTATATGTGCATAATCTATTACCAATTAAATTCTGGAGATAGTAAACAGAAAAAAAGAACTGTGCGCAGTTTAAAACGCTTGTGTCGATAAAAAGAACCATTAAATAGAACCGACAAAAGGCCATTATTATGAGATTGGGAACAGTGAGTGTCGGTGTTGTGAAATTGTGCAGTGAATGGAACCGTTATGGGGACATAAACAACAGCTTGCAATTTATTGAAACAGAAGTAGAGCCATAATTTATTTTATGTTTGCATTATTCAACTTAACAGGAAGTCGGGGGTTAGCATAGGAAGCTAGCCACTTGCAGCAGTGTAGTCGGCCATTTAGTTTCGTTTACGTTTCAGTCGGCTAATATCAGCTAGGACTAGAAATAAGCGATACGAATGTGACGTTGTGAATAATAGTATGTAAAGGCTTTATCTTGAACGAAAATTGGTCGGCTGAGGTTCCAACAAAGTTGTCCGATACAGTCGCTGTAGTGCATGGGACAAGTCACTTTCTGTATTATTACCACATGCTAGCTAGCTAGCTGCACATATCCATGTTTACAATTCTGAGTATCATCTCAACGCCTGTGAGGTTTATTTAGTCTTCTCTGGTCTTTTTTTTAGGAAATACAGCCTCATGGAGTTTTGACGAAGGCCAACAAAGACGGTGGATTTGATGGGCTTATAGAGAAACGAGTCACGATTTTAGATGGATTTGAACCTTAAAATCGAGTTAATTAATAACAATTATCTCCAATGTCAAGCTGGGACTTAAAATGGCCAACCAACAACCATCCAATCTCACTCTCGCATGGGAGAAATATATGGACTGTCGGGCACAGGGAGCAGATCTACGTGTAAGCATCAACAACACACACCTCTACTGTAGAGATGCACCATCACTGCTTTCTATTTTCAATACCGTGTTGATATCAGAGGTCTGATTATCAGTAAACACTTGATCAAATGTCATTTTACGCATAATCTTGTGTTAGTCAATATCACGTGTTCACATTCAAATATTCATGAGTGGATTAGAACACAATTCCAGTCTGATAAAGTTCCAGGCTGTCTTAAATCCTAATACAGTACTCAGATCAGTGCATCACTGCTTTGCTATTAAATTGTTCTTTCTAATGGTTCAGTTGCAGGGAATCCATAGATTTTATTTATCAGTGGTTTGGTGGCCATATATAAATAATGTATCTCATCAATAATAAATATCATATAGTAGTTACACTTTGCTGAAGACATGCAATTTGATACAGTGAGAAAAATGCTGCACCTGTGTTAAAACCCAGCATCTTGGTGCATGGCTCCTGTTGACATTTGATCATTGTACATGCAGGCTATGACATAGCTGTCATCATGCAAGAACATTTTTAGTTTGTTTTCACAGCTTGTCTGACAGTGCACTTTTCAGAGTCTTGTAAAGACTTCTTTGCAGACACAGTGTGTGGAAATTTGCAAATATTGTGAAGTATGTGTTGTTCAAAATAATGTTGGAATGTTCTAGATTGTGAAAGAAGACTGTCGTGTAGACTGTAATTTCAGTGACATATTCAAATGAAATATTATGCAATCAGATAATGCTTCCTATGATCTAATTTAAATATAACCAGAAAGAAAAGTTTATTGCTTGAAGTTAGTTTTGTTTTTGCCATTTTTTTTATCATTGGCATTAATTTAAGTTCATGATTAAAGGATATGTCCACGGATCTGGCTTCTAGTTGTATCCCATTCACACAGAGTCTAACAGGAATTAAGAGATGTTACTAGCAGATCAGGTAGTGTTAATCTTGCATTTAACATCCGTCACTATTTCTAAAATGTCTGTGTTGGTTGAAAAGGTGCATTCTGTATGTTCTTCTTTATCAGGTTTGGTGAGCTCAAAAGAAAACGTCTCGCCTTACTCAAATGACTGATGGCACAGTCATGACTTTCTTTCTCCAGACAGCACTGTCAATTGCAAATTGAGGCTTGGTTTGTGTTGATTAACAGGGTGTAACTCGCTGCTTAATAGAAATGGTGCCAACGGCTGTGATGTGTGTGAATGATTTTTTTTTTTACTTTTAGGCTTCTCTACAACCCATAGCAAAAAATATGGAATCACCACACTACGAGGATGTTCACCTGGCTTTTTTCCTTCATAGCAAATAAACAAAGCACAGAAATTACAACTATTTTTGTTTAATACTTGAACATTCTGTTCAAGAGATCATACCTCAAACAAGTGAAATGAAATCATTTTAATTAATGGCATAATTTTTTCTATGGAATCTATGGAAACTATGGAATCACTCAATGTTGAGCAATAAATTATCCGATCACCTTGAAATTTGCATTTCTAAAACAAATACCAGTTTGCAGTTAAAAGAGAGTGCTAAAATAAACACACGTTTTGTTACGAAACAGATGTATGAGCCCCTCCACCGCTGTGTCCCTTAGGGCTGTTATGGTGGCTGATTTTTACCACTGCATTGGTAAAAAGCTGCCATTGTCACAGCCCTTGCAGACATCCCTCTTTCTTACTGCGGAGATAACGTCCATCTCTACAGCGGGCAATTATTACATTTATGATGGCGAAGATGGCAATGTGCAAGTAAAAGCAGTCTCATTCACAAGGCATGAGATTTTCTCAGGATAAAATTACGTAATGGGAAAACAGCTTATGTCGCAATCACAAGAAAGTTAAGTCGTGATCACGAGAAAAGGACAAAGAAAAAAAAAATAATAATGCATGCCAGCTTAGGGCTTCCATATGCTTAGGGTTATGATTCCATATTTTTTTCCTCTACTTGATCTGGAAAAAATATGCCATTAATTAAAACAATTTTTAATTTAACTTGCTTGAGGTATGTTTGTGATTTGTTTATTTGCTATGAAGTAAAAAAGCCGGGTGAACATCCTCCAAGTAAATGGTAAATAGCTTTTATCCAAAGCTTTTACACTGTGTCTCATTCACCCATTCACACACACTCACAACAATGGTAGCAGAGCTGCCATGCAAGGTGCTAGCTTGCCATCGGGGGGCAACTTTGGGTTCAGTGTCTTGCACAAGGACATTTCGGCATATGGCGTAATCCGGGCTGGGAATCGAACCGCCAACCCTACGATTAGTGGATTGGTGGACAACCCGCTCTACCGACTGAGCCACAGCTGCCCAAGTGTGGTGATTCCCTAATTTTTGCCAGGGGTTGCTATTTATTAAAACATGTTAGTCTGGGCCGGTCCTTATTGGTGGGATTGTGCAAACAAGCCACAAGAGAAGATAAACCTAGCAAACTGGCATAAAGTTGGCTTGACACTGGACGTTCGGTATTTGCAGATATGTGCAAATTAAGGGACCGTCTCTAGAGTTACATATTGATGTACATGTTTCTAACTTCAATAGCATTTAAAGGGAATGACAACCCGCTCTACCGACTGAGCCACAGCCGCCCAAGTGTGGTGATTCCATAATTTTTGCCAGGGGTTGAAGCATACTTCATATCTCAGAATTTGTAATGATTTAAATACAATGATTTAAATAAAAAAGAGACAATTCTAGAGACCATTAATCAAAACAAATTTGCAAAAAAATTATAATCCTATAAGACTTCTTCCTTAATCCTATAATAATCTGGCTCAATTGTCAGTTAGTCATTGGAGCTCAATTGGAATATAAAAACGTTCATGTAGCCTATATAGCTCAGTTGGAATAGAGGAAACTGTTTGAGCCCAACCCAAATGAAAGTTTTATAACATTAAACGAGGCAGGTAAATGTCCTTTTAATACTCTGGTAATTGGAGAATAATAGCCATTTAAACCTTAAATGTGTGCGTTATAGCTTACACCTAGATGAACACTTTATAGTTGATTTTATGACCAAGTCATTCCCTTTAAATGCTATTGAAGTTAGAAACCTGTATATCAATATGTAACTCTAGAGACGGTCCCTTAATTTGCACATATCTGCGAATACCGAACGTCCAGTGTCAAGCCAACTTTATGCCAGTTTGCTAGGTTTATCTTCTCTTGTGGCTTGTTTGCACAATCCCACCAATAAGGACCGGCCCAGACTAACATGTTACAATAGTATCGGCAATCCATTCCACTTCCTGTGAGACCCAGATGTGAAGACTTGTATTTTAAGACCTATATTTTTGCAGCCTGAATTTGTGAGGTTGAAAAATAATGTGTTGAAATATTACCTGATGAATAATGAAAATGGTATTTTAACAACTGAATATTTTGGAACCGTATTTTAGGAAGGTGAATGTGTGTGCATTGAATTTTGAATGCTGGAATTTTGTTTTCAATCAAAATATACAAACCCAATGAATTGCAGAGAAAACTAATTCAAGCACCATTATTGCTGTGTTTTGTTCTTCAATTTGTGCCAAGTAGCTGGGCAGAAAAATTCAAGTATTGTTATTGTGATATGTAGAATTGCAAATGCATTACAGCTCCTTTGTTCTCGTTCTCTCTCTTTCTCTCTCTCTCTCTCTCTCTCTCTCTCTCTCAAACTCAGGTCAGTCTGCAGGCCTTGGAGAAATTCTTGCTTTTGTTCCACTCTGTGCAACACCTTGTGGAGCCTGGGGGGAAGGATGCACTGAAATTCTGGTATGTTATATTTGTCTTGGTGGTTCAAGAAGGTTTCATACATGTGCAACGATGTTCATAAACATGTATATTGAAAAATCCTGTACTGTGGTGCTATTTATTAAAAAGTGGACATTTTTTCAATGAGCAGTTTATAAAATTCATACACTAAGTCAGGGGTCTCCAATCTTATCCGGAAAGGGCCGGTGTGGGTGCAGGTTTTCATTCCAACCAAGCAGAAGCCACACCTGAATCTACTGAAAGCCAAGATCAACTGATTAAACAGGTGGATTCAGGTGTGGCTCCTGTTTGGTTGGAATGAAAACCTGCACCCACACCGGCCCTTTCCGGATAAGATTGGAGACCCCTGCACTAAGTCCTTCACACCTGCAACTCTGTAAATCATGCATAAGTGAATGGGTGCATTGGCTCCACCTAGACACCACCCTCAAATGTCCTTCATTGATGCAATACAAGCAACATTATTAACAATTTAATATAACTTATATAAAATAATCACTCTTTACATTTATACATTTAGCAGACGCTTTTATCCAAAGCGACTTACAAATGAGAGCACACTCACACACCAATGGTAGCAGAGCTTCCATGCAAGGTGCTAGCTTGCCATCAGGGGCAACTTAGGGTTCAGTATCTTGCCCAAGGACACTTCGGCATGGGATCACCCGGGCCGGGATTCAGACCACCAACCCTTAGTGGATTAGTGGACAACCCGCTCTACCGACTCAGCCACAGCCGCCCAAAATCTTTAAAATTGTGTTGAGTAGAAAAGCATCTTGGACCTTACAACACACCAAAGCTTGAGGTGAATGGGCTATAAAAGCAGCATACATCAGAATACAACTCTCCTTTTTCTAGTCTTCCATTACATTCCAAACTGTCCAATACTCAAACCAGCCCATCTGGCACCAGCAATCATGCCACTGAGATTTTTCCAATTCTGATGTTTGATTCATTCACAGTCACTGAAGCTTTTGACCTGTTTCTGCACAATTTTATGCACTGCGCTCCAGCCACATGATTGTTTGTTAGGATGATGTCCTCAGAGAAGCAATTGTTGCTGCTCGGCAGTCTGGGAAGGGTTATTAGTTACCAATCTTCCCAGGCATGGGTATACCAGCAAATTCAATCCAAGGCGAGACTGTTTAATGCTCAAAGATGTAAAATAAACTTAAGGGCTTACAACATTTACCTTCAGGCTTCTGTAAGCAAATTAAATGTTTGTGTTTGTCAGCAGAATCAGAAAAGACTGAAGGGGTATGGCTTTCGTGGAAGGGTGGCTAGGAAAAATCTCCTTCTCTCCTCTAAGAATATGGCAGCATGGCTTTTTTTGCTAAATTGAATCTGAACATAACATTAATGTTGTGGAACAGCATCATTTGAACTGATGAGACCTAGATCAGTGCCATGTTTGGCAAAAACCAAACACTGTGTCGATACCCTAACACCTCATTCAAACTGTAAAGCATGTTGGTGAAGGGGTGAAGATTTTGGTGAAGGTACAGGTCCTGGGAAACATGCATTCATTGAGACAGTGATTAACTCCATTTTATATGAGACTATTTTTGAGACAAATGTGAGATCATTTGTCCAGCAGCTTAAGCTAGGTTAAAATAGGGTCATGCAACATGACCATGATACCAATCAACAATTGAATGAAGGAAATCATGAAAGAACAAAACAAATCAAGGTGTTCAAATGGCCAAGTACAGACCTTAACCTTATTGAGATGCTGTGGTGGGATCATGAGAAAGCTGTGCATAAACAAATGCCCCCAAACATCAAGTAACTGAAGCAATGTTATAAAGAAGAGTGGTCCAAAATTTCTCCCACAAGAAATGTTAGTCTCTCTGTAAGAGACTAATAAACGCTTACAGAAAATGTATACTGCAGGAAATTGTTGCTGAAGCTGGTTCTACATGTTACTGAACAATAAGGTGTTCTTTTTTCCCCACCTGGTTTCTGAATGTTGATTCACTTTTTGGAAAAAAAACAATTACATATTTAAATCAATTTTCTGTTGTCACCTGAGGTTATTTGTTTATTTATAGAAGTTGTTGAGATCACAAAATTATGTAGGCCCTGATAAATCAAAACATTGAAATGAACAAGGATATACTTTTTCCTATAACTGTATGTATACATACATTATATGACCACCAGACCATCACACCCTTATTTATTGCATAGGGTGTCTGTTTATGCTGCAGCATTACAATTTCCCTTTGCTGAAGATAAGGGTAATAGCCCAAACCTGTTCCTACATATACAAAAGAGATCTTTAAAGACATGAAACCTCTAATTGCAACCTCTCACGATAATTGCAGTACCGACTTATTATACGATGTATGGGAATGGCTGTGGCTCAAGTAGTAGAGCAGGTTGGCCACTAATCGTAGGGTTGGGGGTTCGATTCCCTGCCCATATGATTCCACATGCCGAATTGTCCTTGGGCAAGACCCTGAACCCCAAGTTGCTCCCTATGGCAAGTTAGTGCCTTTCATGGTAGCTGTGCTACCATTGTGTGTGTTTGTGTGAATGGATAAATGGGAGTGTAAAGCGCTTTGGATAAAAGTGCTATATAAGTGCACCATTTACCATTTTACGGACAGGACCTCAATAATTTTTGCTGATCTTGATATTGGCCATTGTGCTTACATGCATGTTTGTTTTCATAAGAATGAATGTCACCAACATTTTAACCAGTTGCGCTACTTATGTCCTCTTGTCTGCTCTAGGGCTATCAAATTAAAATTCAAACTTAGAATATTTGTCAAATTTTAGATAAAAATGCAAAACTGCATTCAAATTTAAAATGTGTAGCAAGCACTAGCACAGATTTTAATGAAAACCTACTGTTGGAAAAAATTACACGCAAGATGTTCACAGTACACTAACAATGTTTTTTTGAAGAAAAAAGCTAGACAGAATAGTCCTAGTCTTTCAAAAAAACCAGTCGTAGTCAATAATTTCAGAGATTGACCCACTTTAGCTGTAGCTGAAGCTGAACAGTGAATAAACACCAGTAAACTGAAGCATTTTACTAGCAGAATATAACAAAATGACAAGTAAACTTAAGTAACACTAGGTCGAATGTTGTCACTTTGTGAATGCCCTCTGCATAAAACGCACTAAAACACAGACAATGATTAACTTAAGCGTAACATTTACAATATTGTATTATAATAGTGTAGTCATTATAATATTATTTCAGGAGATCAGGTTTTCACAACAAGGGCAGTTTTCACATGCTTTTGTTGATGTACAAGTTAATATACTCAGCAAAAAAGGAAACGTCCGTTTTTCAGTAGACTGTATTTTAAAGACAACTTGGTAAAATCCAAATAAGCTTTACAGGTCTTTATTGGAAAGGGTTTAAACAATGTTTTTTCAACGAGCCATAAACAATTATTGCACATGCAGCTGTGGAACAGTCCTTAAGACACGAACAGTTTACAGGCTGTACACAATTAAGGTCGGCATTACAATATCTTGGGACACTAAAGAAACCTTTCTACTTACACTGAAAAACACCAGAAGAAATATGCCTAGGGTGCCTGCAGAGAGGCTCAATAATAGACTTGCTGCAGGGAGGTTCAATAATTTTGAAACTGGACAAATCATTATTGCATTTTCAGTTGAATCTGGGGAAACCAATTACAGCATTTGTTGTATTTCAAATTTTTTTTGTCTGATATGTTCATTGCAAACAGCTGTAAATTTGGACAATAAACCTGATTTTCTGTGGGGGTTGAATAATTTTGTGTATATATATTGTGTTTGGCCATTGTGATTACATACATGTTTGTGCAGACCATTTACAGTATGTATGTATGGATGGATTGGAGGTATAAAAAAAGAAAGCATTTTGCTTGATGCATCATAGATGCTCATGAAATTCACACTATGTGGCCAAAGGTTTGTGGAACAACTGATCATTATAGTCATATGTGTTTGTTGAACATCCTATTCTAGATTTAATCCCTCTTAGCTGTTATAATACTCTAATCAACTCTTCAGGGAATGCTTTCCACTAGATTTTGAAGCATGGCTGTGGGATCAGCCACAAGAGCATTAGTGAGGTCAGGCACTGATGTTGAGTGCACAGTCGGCTTTCCAAATTCATCCCAAAGGTGTTTAGTGGAGTTTAGGTTTAGGGCTCTGTGCAGGCCATTTGAGTTCTTCCACGCCTACCATGGCAAACCATATCTTTGTGGACGTTGCTTTGTGCACAAGAACATTATCATGCTGGAACAGGTTTTGGTTAGGTCTCTTAGTTTCAGTGAAGGGAAATTGTAATGCTACAGCACACAGAAAGGTGCATATATGGGTGTTGTGGTCAGGTGTCCACAAACCTATTGCCATATAGTATAAATTTTTGAGGCTTGGCCCACAGAGCTGACACTGTAAGAGCTGCTGTTATAGAACGGAATTTAAAACCTTTTGACCAATCAGAGTTGAGAATTACATTGACTTACATTACCTCCCCTAATATTGGCACCCTTGGTAAATATGAGCAAAGAAGGCTGTGCAAATTTGTCTTTTTTTGTTTAAACTTTTGATACTGACTACGTTTACATGGACAACAGAAATGTAATTATTGACCTTACTCTGATTAAGATAATGTGATTAAGGTGTTTACATGAGTCGCTTTTAGAACACTCTAGTGTTGTAAAACGGGAACATGACATTCCTGTCATGGACGCCGTGGGCTCTTAATCTATTTGTTTAATTAGATTAAGAGCCCGCGTCATTGCGTCATTACGTCACCGCGCCACGCCGTCCGACGTCCCTCCAGAATTTTATGTATCAACTTACAGTTCGTCTTTGTTATGGTACCGTATACAGTTTTGGGTGTTTTTATTTTATTTTTTACGAACACTTTAAGTGCAGTTAATTATTTGTCAGGCTATACGTGCTAATAGACGACTGCTTGAAGCCGTGGGCTGCATCCCAAACCATGTACTTATCGCTGTATAGTAGCCGAGATAGATTTATTTTTCCCCACTACAGGCCTATAGTAGGCAAGTATGCGCCATAAATGGAATTTGCAAATTGAAAATTGGGTAATGTAAGTCCTCCACTAAGTCTACATCACTGCAATAAAGTTTTACGAACCCTTGGTGGCTTCCTACCCCAAATAAAAGTACTAATTTTTTTTAATCTTATCCAATGAATCAAAGAATCATTTTGGCAGAAAAAGAGGAACTTGCTGGTACAAGAAAAGAATCTTCAGTAATATATTAATTTTGACAACATTGATCCTGCAAATTAGAGAAAAGGGTGAGGTTACCCCAACTCTGAGTGTTGGATTTAACCTTTGACATAAGGGGAGTGAATTTAGCTGATAAAGATTAGATAAAGAACGTGACATGTTGATACCTAGGTATTTAAACCCTGTCTGACTAAATCGAAAAGGTAGATCTGACTATTGGAGAGAAAATGTTGCAGTATTGACGAGCTTTTGTCAATTTTATTTATAACCCGAGACAACACCGAAGGTCTCCAGAACACCCAAGACAGTGGGCATAGAGGCAGAAGATCTTAATACGATAGACAGAGACGCGATAGCGACAGCAAAAAGCAGAGGTGATAAAGGACAGCCTTGGCAACACCCACGTCTCAGAGCAAATTAATCCGAAATAAATATCGTTTGTCTGAAGCCTGGCTTTAGGGGATGAGTAAAGGAGGCTAGTCCAAGAAATAAACTTATCCCTGAATCCGAACTTCCTCAAGACTGCAAACAAATACTCCCACTCAACCCTATGAAATGCTTTTTCAGCATCTAAAGAAATCACAATCTCAGGAAGCTCAGCCGAATGCTTTGAATAAATTATATTAAAGAGTGTACAACAATGTGTATTGAAAAACAATTGACGTCCATTTATAAAACCGTTCTGCTCTTCAGATATAATATAAGGGAGTACATTCTCTAAACAAGATGCCATTACTTTCACCAACACCTTTACATCTGCATTAAGCAGAGACAGTGGTCCTTAAGAACCACAGGAGGTTGGAGCCTTACCCTCCTTAAGAAGGACCGCTATCGTGGCTTGTGTCAGAGTTGGAGGCAAAGACCCACATTCCAAAGATTCGTTGAACACAGCCAAAAGCAATAGAGCTAATTTTCCAATAAACATTTTAAAAAATTCAATTGGAAACCCATCCGGGCCAGGAGCTTTGTTAGATTGCATAGTTTTATCTGAATTTAAAATGTCTTCAAGTGAGAGTGGGGAGTTCAGTTGCATGGCAGTATTCGAATCTATAACAGGGTTACAAAGGTTTTGAAGAAATGCATTCAATTTAGTATTGTCTGTAGGAAATTCGGATTTATAAAGCGAAGAGTAAAACGATTTAAAAGTAGCATTAATTTCCATGTTCTCTGTAGTGACAATATTATAAGTGTTTGTAATACTAGGTATGAGACAAAGTGTCCTGTTGTCGTAGCTGATGTGCCAGTAAACGACTCGGCTTGTCGCCATCTTCATAGAATGAACCACGAGTACGTAACGACAAATGTTCCGCCTCTTTGGTCGAAATAAAATTAAATTCTGCCTGTAAGTCGAGACGCTGTTAAAGAAGTTCTGGAGAAGGGTCCAATGCATATCTCTGATCAAGGTTAATGATAGCAGATGTGAGTTCATTAACTGCTTTTTATTACAGAGAGAGGAGTAAGAAATAATCTGCCCTCTGATATAGGATTTAAGTGTCTCCATAACAATGAATAAGAGGTGGAGTCATTCTGATTGAAGAAAGTCATCAATAGAAGTGGAAATTAACTCACAGAATTCACTGTCTGCCAAAAGAAGAGAATTAAATCTGCAAGGCAGTGGGATACGTTTATAAATAGAAAGATGAATATATAATTGTAGAGGGCGTGATCAGAAATGACTACCAAATAGTCAGAAGAAACTACACAAGAATCAAAAGTGCTGTCTATAAAAAAAAAAAAAAATCAATCCTTGAATAGGAATGATGCACCTGGTAGAAGCAGGAAAACTTTTTAAGAGAGGGGTTACGGGATCTCCATGGATCAACGAGACCGTTCTGACACATAAAATCAGAAAATGTTTTAGACATAGCAGATTGATTCAGAGTACGAGGATTAGACCGATCTAAGTTTGGGTCAAAAACACAGTTTAAATCTCCCCTGAACATCAACAGGTGAAAAGGAGATTGCTCAATAATCTATTAGCAAATTCCACATCATCAAAGTTTGGAGTGTATACATTTACCAACATCACCTGTTTTTGCATTAGAGTACCAGCAACTATAATATATCTACCGTTCACATCAGCAACAACGTTAGTGGAGCAAAACTTTTGCCAATTAAAATAACGACCCCTCTTGCCTTCGAATTAAAGTTCGAGTGGAAGACTTGACTAACCCAAGGACGGTGCAACCTATGATGATCTTTAATACGTAGGTGAGTCTTCTGTAAAAATACTATATCTGAGTTTAAACGTTTCAAATGTGTAAAAATCTTAGATCTCTTGACAGGATTACGCATACCTCTGACGCTCCAACTAATAAATATTAAAGACATGCCTGTCCCAGCTATGACCTGGACATTTTGTTAGGATACCTGGTATCATTAACTCCATCAAATATCAACATATTGAATGAAATCCTGACTGCCTCTGCTAGAAAGCTTAAAATTGGCCGTGGTTGGATCTTCCAGCAGGACAATGATCCAAAATATACATTAAAACCAACATAAAAATGGTTACTGACCACAAAATCAAGATCCTTCCATGGCCATCCCAGTCCCCTGACTTGAACCCCATTGAAAACCCGTTGAGTGAACTGAAAAGGAGAGTCCACCAGCATGGACCTCAGTTTGAAGGATCTGGAGAAACTCTGTATGCAGGAATGGTCTCAGATCCCTTGCCATGTATTCTCAAACCTCATTGGGCATTATAGGAGAAGACTCAGCTGTTATCTTGGCACAAAGTATTGACAAAAAGGGTACCAATAATTGTGGCACACCTATATTTAACAAAGATATTTCTTTTTTTTTTGGATAAACCTGTGTTTTATTTGCAATTGTTTGATATCCATGAGAGCATTTTTGTGAATTTTTTAAACAACAGATCAAAAGTTTAAACAATAAAGACAATTTTTCAAAGCCTTCTTTGCTCATATTTAACAAGCGTAACAATATTAGTTGAGGGCACTGTGCAAGACTTATTTTTCTGGCAACCAGTTTAGCTGGAATAAATAGTGTAAATAGTGTGATTTACTGATTTTATTATTTTTTTGTTGTACAAAACAGTGATGAGATGTGGAAGAAAACGGGCAGTGAGGACATTGGCTATTTGTAGCATTTTTATGCACATCTTCACTTCAGTACTGTAATACAAAGATTGCTCTGAGCCACAAATGACGTGCCCTTGAGGAAGACTGAGTACCATGTGACATCACATGCTTTCATGTGATGCATTGACCATGCAGATCTGGAAAGCATCCATTTGCTTTTCCAATTTTATGGAATTTGAAGTGCAGGGCAGGGCAAAAGCATAGAAGTGTTAGTAGCAACTGTACATATTGCAATAGTAGCAACTATGTGCTGGGGTGGAGGTTGGTGTCTAAGCAGTTCTTCACTTCCACCATGCTTGTAGAAGGGGGGTGAGTCAGGAAAAAGTATTCTTTATGGTATTTCAATGTTATATTTAGAGTTGAGTCTTTAAGTGTGTGGGATATGGAGATTATGATTCTTTCATAATTATGATCACTTACAACAGTTCAAATGGCATTTACTCTTGCATCAAACAAATGTGCATCAAATGTGTGCCAATTTAGGAAATCAGGGCAGTCCTTAAGGATCTAGCAGTGGCTCTCTGGCAGTTCTATGATTTGAACTCCAGTTACCATCACATTAACTGCTAGATAATACTGCGAGTTAATACTGCTACATTTTTATGTTGTTGGTTGTGTCCTCTCCTCTTATCTTTCATAGGTCTTAAGATGAGTAAATCAGAACTAATATTTGTAAATCAGAACCTTTTGTCATCATCTAAATGCAATAGCAACATTTTTCAAAAAATGAAAATTGAACATGTCACATACTAAACTATTGGACATGTGTGCTTGTTTCAGTGAAGAGGTTGGAAATAGTGTATCTGCCTGGTCAGGAGGATGGAATAACAGACTAAAGTGATACTGTAAGCCTCTCTGTGTCAGTGTCAGATGACTGGAGCAGGCTAGGTCCTGTGTTCTCTTTAAATGTATTGCATAGCAACTAGTCCCTCATGGGTTCAGCCGTCACAAAGAGGATTCCATATTAAGATGAATAATATCAGTTGTTTGTGGAGTACAGGAATGAAATAGAAGCACAGTTTATTATTTTTTATAGCCCCTGTATATTTGTTTTGCTCATATTTTCAACAAACAATTGTTCGTTTGAAATAAAAAAAAAAAAAAAGTGACTAGTCGGGCAAAATAACCTATCCAGAATTGATCTATCCAGAATTTTTTTTCTCAGTTAGGTAGGTAGGTACAATGTGTATGCATGCACTGTATGTGTCTTTGTACAGTGCCTTGCAAAAGGCAGGGGAGCATTTTATATTAAACACTGCATCTAACTTTTTATAATGGAGTTTGTGTAGCACGGAAGCACGGCAGTGATGCTGTCGTTAGTTGTTTAAAAGGTAATTTAAACTTATTGTCATTGTTATATGAGTGTAAATTCTGTTGTTTATTATAACGGAAGTGATGTGTTAGTAACAAGGCCTCGTTGCTCCTCACGCGCGGTGTAGATGCGCTGATGCACAGTGGGAATGCAAGTAAGACCTGTAATGTCTAATTAAAACACTATGATCAAAAGTAAACATAAGTTAAACCAAATATTCTGAAGACAATGAGTAACAGAAACCACAAGGTGCAGTGAAAGTGAGTTTTTATTATTAATTTAAGACTGTAATTAATTCAGTCTTTTTGTGCATCCATAAAAAGTAATGCATATATACTATTATATAATAGTGCAAACTTACCCAAGTTAATTTTTAATCACAGAAATGTCATTTTATTTCGCTACATTCTGTGCCGTTCCTCTGTTACTGTTAAATATTAAGGAATGTATGTAGTTTTAGTAATTGGTTTAAATAACGTATAATTTGTTCAGGAACCTTGAGATGCGCTGAAGTGGTCTGACACAACAAACCGCTCACGTTTTTAGTATCCTGGAGAAGGGGGAGAAGCAATCATGTCTCTCTCTAACACACATACACAGAGAAATAATATATATAAACCTTCAAAGACAAAGTACAAAGACAAGTGTGTCTTGCCTTCAGTCAAGCATTGTGGTGGGAATGTCATGATCTAGGGCTGCATGAGTGCTGCTGGCACTGGGGAGCTAAATTTCATTGAGGGAACCATGAATGCCATACTGAAGCAGAACATGATCAGTATGCAGTATTCCAGCATAATAACGACCCCGAACATGCCTCCAAGACGACTAGTGACTTGCTAAAGAAGCAGGGGGTGAAGGTGATGGACTGGCCAAGCATGTCTCCAGACCTAAACCCTATTGAGCATCTGTGGGGCATCCTCAAACGGAAGGTGGAGGAGCACAATGTCTCTAACATCCACCAGC
>JAFFST010053437.1:24336-46294 GCA_022414735.1 Noturus placidus
CAGTTTCTTCTGTCAGTTTTAGAATGACAAGGCAAATACTTTTGCTTTTGCTATACACTGAAGACATTTGGCTTGATGAAAATGAGTTGGACCTCACCAACAACCTCCACAGGGCAGGGGTGAAAGTATCACAATCCACCATTAAAAGAAGATTTTAAGAGCAGAAATATCAGGGCCATACCACAAGATGAAACCATTCATCAGCAGTAAGAATCTGAAGGCCAAACTGGAATTTACAAAGAAATACAGAGATGAACCACAAACATTCTGGAACCGAGATTAACCTCTAAAAAAGTGACAGAAAGGCCAATGTGTGGAGAAAGAAAAGATCTGCTCATGATTCAAAACATAGAAGCTCATCAGTCAAGCACAGTGGAGGTAGAATCATGACTTGGGCTTGCATGGCTGCTTCTGAAATGGGCTCATTAATCTTTATTGATGGTGTAACTCATGATTGTAGCAGCAGAATAAATTCAGAAGGCTACAGAAACATAGTGTTTGCCAGTTCCCAGAGAAATGCATCCAATATAATTAGGAGAAACTTCATTACGCAGCAAGACAATGAATTGCTTGGAGGAGGGGGGTGTAGTCGAAGGTTTTAGACTTAATGGTCTGCACAAAGCCCTGATCTGAACCCCACTGGACATTTTTGGGATGAACCAGAATGCTGACTGAACCCCAGACCTCCTCACCCGACATCAGTGACTGACCTCACTAATGCTCTTGCTAATGCTAATGGGCACAAATCCCCACATCCACCCTCCAAAATCTAGTGGAAAGCTTTCCCAGGATACTGGAGGTTATGATAACAGTGAAGTGGGGACTAAATCTGGACTGGGATGTTCAAAAAGAACATATGGGTGTTATGATCAAACTTTTGGCCATAGAGTGAATTTACTACAGGTTTGATAATCAAAAAGGACAAACTAGCATAATTTAAAGGATTTTGCTTCAATTCAATTCAATTCCATTTTATTTGTATACCACTTTTTTTTTTTTTTTTACAATGCTCATTGTCTCGAAGCAGCTTTAATGAAATATTTAAACATATATATATATATATATATATATATATATATATATATATATATATATATATACACACACACAATTTTTTTTTTCCTTCCCTAAAGTACTATTTTAATCTATCATCTCCTGTGTTTGTACTTTAAACTGAAACTTTTGATGGTGTTCTGCTGCTTGGGCTCTCGTGAAATAAATTTGACATTCACATTTTAGCAATGAACCAGAGCAGCAGACACTATCACCTGAAAACAGAATAAAAAATTCTTTTTTTCACCTCAACAACAGGTTTGCAGCAATGTAGTGGTGATTAATCACACCCTAGATATGATGGCGACAAGAAATGTGCCTATGTGTGTAACCATTAAAAGCTCAGGTGTGTCCTATATACGGTTGTGAGAGAGTTATCCCATTGGTCAGTTCATTATCAACTACATTTTTCATGATTTAGTGACAATGCTGTAGTAACAGGAACATATTTGGGGTTAAAAAAAAAACTAACCAAGTAAACAAAAGAAAAAACAGTTATTTTAAACAATTGTTTTTGCCTATGGAGTTTTTGATCTGTTGTTTATGAATCCCATAAAAAGCTGCAACCGTTTTTTAAATAATTACTTTTTCTTTCTGGGGCGCATGGTAGCTTAGTGGTTGGCACGTTCGCCTCACACCTCCAGGGTCCGGGGTTCAAGTCCCACCGTGACCCTGTGTGTGCGGAGTTTGCATGTTCTCCTCGTGCGTCGGGGGTTTCCTCCCCTAGTCCAAAGACATGCATGGTAGGATGATTGGCGTGTCTAAAGTGTCCGTAGTGTATGAATGGGTGTGTGAGTGTGTATGTGATTGTGCCCTGCGATGGACTGGCACCCTGTCCAGGGTGTACCCTGCCTTGTGCCCGATGCTCCCTGGGATAGGCTCCAGGTTCCCCATGACCCTGATAAAGGAGTAAGCGGTAGAAGATGGATGGATGGACGGACTTTTTCTTTCTTTCTTTCTTTCTTTCTTTCTTTCTTTCTTTCTTTCTTTTTAGAGGGGAAAACCGTAAAAATATACCGTGGTATTATTAAAAATACACCTTAATGCATAGGATGATTATCATACAAGAAATTTATTACTATTACATCTCTAGCCTGTGTTTGTTCTTGTGTGTGTGTGTGTGTGTGTGTGTGAGATGGTGTGCCCTTCATTTTGAACTTGGCTTATTATGGACATTTGAAATTCTGCCGCAGTGCGAGGTTTGAGCAGGAGGGATTTACGCGTCTGAGATACGCCGCTCTCCGGAGCGAATTAATGAGAAACGAAGGGCTTTTGTTGTTGCGAAATTCTCTTTTCTTCTGCAGGAGCTCCTCTAACCGCTTCCTCCTGACTGAGAAAAAAAATTAAAATAAATAAAAAAAAAGGAATGACATCTAATACCTGAGGGCACTTTCTTATCTCCAACCTGTCAAAAACAGACATGCCTATCATTCAGCCGGGCTTTAGAGCGCAGGAAAACTCACAGAATAGGCAATAGCATGCAATGTTTCCCTATTGTAACTGTGCTACCATTTTATCAGAGTTTTTTTTTTTTTTTTTGCCTTTTTCTCTCTGCTTAAAGGAAAGGAAACTGACTGGGTTTCAGTCTTCTTCTGAGAAAAGCAGCGCTAACAACTGGCTTCCAAACCATTCTGTGCTGTTACCTGCAAGATTCTAAAGTTTGGTAGCTTTACATGTTTGGCTTTCCATAACCCTAACTCTAACCCCAGTCCATCTAGATGTATTTAGTGGCGTTTTTTTTTTTTTTTTTTTTAAACTTAGTCTCCATAAAAACCAATTGGCATCCAAACCTGGCTGCATATTTATCTGCAAGAATCTTCATTTTGGAAATTGTACATACTTTGGTTTCCATACATACATAAATGTTTCAAAAATAATGAAAGAATTCTACACACACAAAAGAAAATCTGCTTCCAGAGTGTTTGCATCATTGTTTGCTAGAATATTAAGTCTGGGAGTCGGGATGCTGTTTCTCTAACCCTAACCAAAGCACCAACCCCTAAGTTTATAGGTAACCATCCATCCATCTTCTATACCGCTTATCCTTCCTTCAGGGTCACGGGGAAACCTGGAGCCTATCTCAGGAAGCATCGGACACAAGGCGGGGTACACCCTAGACAGGGTGCCAATCCATCGCAGGTTTATAGGTATAATATATCCCAAAATTGTTAAAAATCATGAAAGTAGTCTACACACACAAAAAAAAACAAAACAACAATTGACTTCCAAATTTATTTGCTTTGTTATCAGCTAGCATTTTAAGTTTTGTAGCTGTATGTCCCAGCCCCAAAGCCCACCCATCCATCCATTTTCTGTGTCAATTATACTTCACTGGGTTGTGGGGGAGTCTGGAGCGTATCCCATTGAGCTTGGGGCACAAGGAGGCGGACACCGTGGACAGGGTGCCAACCCATCACAGGGTACAATCACACACACATTCACACACTCATTCACACACAATGGGCATTTTAGAGATGCCAGTCAGCCTACAACGCTTGTCTTTGGACTGGAGGAGGACACCAGAGTACCCAGAGTTAACCCCCAAAAGCACAGTGAGAACATGAAAAGTCCGCACACACAGAGGGCGGAGGCAGGAATCGAACCCTCAGCTCCAGAGATGTGAGGCAAATGTAAACGTGATAATCACTATACCTAAGCTTATAGCTTAGCTAATGTTAGAAGCTAGCTGGTCAACTTCAAGGGCTTTTCCCTTTTCCTCTTTAAAAATATTTCATATTTTTGTCTTTCAGATAATTTAATTTCAGATAATAATAATTTACACACACACACACACACACGCACGCACACGCACACACACATGCACGCACACGCACACACACGCACACACACGCACAGCCCATTGTATTTGTCTGGTTCTTATATAAAGGGTTTCTTTCTGTGTAAATAAACGTTCAGGTGCTGCTCATATTCCAATAGGATAAAAGAATCGGTGCAGGTAATCCTCCTTGGATTAAGAGCTCCTTCTTCTTTTTTTATTACTTGCGGAGGCTCTGATGTCTCGCCACTGTGACGGAAAACAGGCAGAATATTAATAATAAAAACCTGACAGAGATCTCAGAACAACTCCTGATTATGAAGGAGTCAGGGGCTGCTCAGTTTATTGTTTAACTTCTGTCATCATTTTTTTTTTTATTATTATCACGATTGTGTGAGGAAATCGATCTGTTCTCAGCTCGGATCCAAACACAACTACACTGTTGTAGCAGTGAGTGAGCAGAAAAGCAGAAAGCACTGTGCCAGTCACTCGGCCAGTCAAAAGGGAGAAATTCCAGTTTTCACCTTTTCCAGGGGGCACACGGTGGCTTAGTGGTTAGCACGTTCACCTCACACCATTAGGGTCCGGGGCCCGAGCCCCGCCGGGGCCATGCTCTCCCCGTGCATCGGGGGCTCCCCCCGGGCACCCCGACCCCCTCTCCAGTCCAAAGACATGCATGGTAGGTTGATTGGCATGTCCAAAGTGTCCGTAATGTATGAATGCGAGTGTGTTTGTGATTGTGCCCTGTGATGGACTGGCACCCTGTCCAGGGTGTACCCCGCCCTGTGCCGGATGCCTCCTGGGATAGGCTCCAGGTTCCCCGTGACCCTGAAAAGGAGTAAGCGGTAGAGGATGGATGGGTGGACCCTCTCCAGGTGACTACGCTTCAAGTTTCCCCTTTTCCCAGAGTTAGAAGTCTTTCAAAATGTTAAATTCTCTACTCTATTCTCATTAAAGACCTTTTCAGTTGTCCCTCTGGGGGAACCCTCAACGGTTCTATGTTTTACCCTACAACAGAATGTTTCCCTATCATACGAAGCTAAGAACTTTCTAGAAACATTCTTGCAAACCATATTTCAATGTTTTCCACTTTCTTAGTTCCCAGTGTAAGGGTCCACTCACTGGTCCAACGACAGTATCCAATGACGTGGTAGAAGGATTCCTGCGTGTTTGTCTTTTCGAATGTATTCAATGTGAATACATTTAAATTATTAAATTTGTCATTCCAATTCTTTTTGACTCTCTCTTAAATGACATCTGACTCCAACTGCAAAACCTCAATGTTGTGTTCACGGATCTGTAAATACTTTTGATCTTTTACATTTGATTCATTCTAGTTTATTCTATACTTTAAATCGTGCTCGTTCATTCAGATTGCCGCTCAGAGTCTCGTGCTGGCCGCGTACGCAGATCTCACGGTCACAAACTCGCCAGTCTTGGTCATTAGCCAGAGGTAAATGACTAATACTATTTAGATGACTGCACATGCTTGCTGTTTTCTTAAAAGTACTTTGTTTAGTCCCCTTAGTTAGTAACACTTAATTATAGTAATGTTATTTCTTGTCAGAGGTCATACAGATAGACCAATAATATCGGACTTAAAATGAGCTTTTAACTCACTTAACTAGAAGAATATTACAATAACCAGAGGTTTAAACTTTCACCCTATTTAGACTTGGTCAATCAACTCGATGTCATCCTAAACGGAAATTCCATATCGAGCCTGTACATACTAAGTCCACTTAACTTAATGCCAAGTTGTTAGCCTGGACTCAAAAATCTCAGATGGCGTGCCCCAATGCTCCACCTTAACCTGGATTTTATCCTGTATTAACCTGGTCGTAGATTTGCAGTAACAAGGACTTAACGTAATCTACCTCCATGTTTGACGGTGGGGATGGTGTTCTTGGGGTCATAGGCAGCATTCCTCCTCCTCCAAACTTGGCGAGTTGAGTTGATGCCAAAGAGCTCCATTTTGGTCTCATCTGACCACCAGAGGACAACTGGGTGAACGTGTTGTGGTCAGATGAGATCAAAATGGAGCTCTTTGGTATCAACTCAACTCTCCGTGTTTGGAGGAGGAGGAATGCTGCCTATGACCCCAAGAACACCATCCTCACCATCAAACATGGAGGTGGAAACATTATGCTTTGGGGGTGTTTTTCTGCTAAGGGGACAGGACAACTTCACCGCATCAAAGGGACGATGGACGAGGCCATGTACCGCCAAATCTTGGGAGAGAACCTCCTTCCCTCAGCCAGGGCATTGCAAATGAAAAGAAATTACTAAGTCATTACCAAGTACTAAGTCATGTTTTGCAGAGGGGTCAAATACTTATTTCCCTCATTAATATGCAAATAAATTTATAACATTTTTGAAATGCGTTTTTCTGGATTTTTTTGTTGTTATTCTGTCTCTCACTGTTCAAATAAACCTACCATTAAAATTATAGACTGATCAAACGTACAAAATCAGCAGGGGATCAAATATTTTTTCCCCTCACTGTATGTCCGAATATAATCAAGTATAATAATTTATCTTACCAGGTATGAACACATCCAAATCCAATACTACTATTAATAATAAGAAGAAAGAATCACATTCAGCATTACATTACCAATCAATTTCAAAACATAATAATACAACATAAAGTCAAAACTTGCATACCGGGTAGGGAAAAACCACACACAGTGATCATGTAGGAGATCTGTCTACAGATTCCCAGAATCTTTGGCCAGCTCTCCCGTAAATACCCAGATCCTCTGTGGGTCCACTAAATGGTGTTGTTTGTGATTATAATTTGATGTTTGTGGAAGGATGTACCTTATTTACATACAGGAGGTAAGAGTGAGGGACCCTGGGCGAGAGAAAGGTGTGAGGAGAGAGGAGGAGGGAAATAATGTAGTGACAATCTCCTAATCTTCATTCAGCGTGATGTGCTAATTCAGATAGAGATGCTAATTCTGTGAGAGAGAGAGAGAGAGATCGAGTGTTTGTTCTAGTAGTAGTCCTTTGTCCTTAGAAAGTAGTTCTTAAGTTGTTAAAAGAAGCGTTTGGTCTTGAGAAGGAGCCGGTTTTGGACCGGTCCCACGGGACCCTTCAGCCGAAGCGCAAGCCTGATGAACGACCACGAGCAATTGTGTGCAGATTCCACTATCACAGTGACTGTGTTGATATTTTACGCAGTGCGAGAGAGCTCCAGCGGATTAAAGTGAGGAATTTGATTATCTCTGTTTTTCCTGACTATACACCTAAGATAGCCCGGGCTCGAGCTGCATTTAATGAGGTTCGGCGTCAACTTCGTGATGTTGAGGGCGCTCGGTATGGAATACTTCACCCAGCTCTTACTGAAATCTTTAGTTTTGGTAAGGGTTGGTTAGTTCAGCATTCTTTCCGAGAGGTTGTCTCAGTGTGGACAACTTTTGGTTAGAGAGGGATACACTGCTGTCTCCTTTGGGTTATGAAGACTTTGGGTGTTTTTATGTTTGAGGGATTGTTGGGGGGAGGGGAAATCACTCCGGCTCTAATTGACCATTTATATCCCTATGGTTTACTTTATTAGATGGTGAGTAGTAATATTGATCCCAGCACGGCTAGGACAGACACACCTTTTAAGATTTATAAGATTTATTAGTTGGAACGTCATAGGTATGGGTAATCCTGTTAAGAGGTCTAAGGTTTTTATACATTTTATATATTTGAAACTTTTAAAAACTCCGATATAGTATTTTTACAGAAGACTCACCGTTGTATTAAAGATCATAGGTTATATTGCCCTTGAGTCTTATTCCTGTTGTTGGGAATCTGCATCAAGGTTCAACGTGTTGTGCATTCTGAGATGCAATTGTAGAGGAGTGGTTATCTGTCTTACTGTAGCCTTTCAGTCGGCTAGAACCAGTCTGGCCAATCTCCATTGACCTCTCTCATCAACAAGGCATCTGTCTGCAAAACTGCCCCCTTTCTCCTTTATTGCACCATTCTGAGTAAATTCTAGAGAATGTTGTGCGTGAAAATAATAGATCAGTGGTTATAGAAATACTCAAACCTCCCCATCTGGTACCAACAATCATGTCACGGTCAAAATCATACATTCTGATGGTTGATGTGAATATTTTTGAAGCTGCTGGCCAGTATCTGCATGATTTTATGCACTGCGCTGCCTCCACATGATTGGATGATTAGATCATTCCATGAATGAGTAAGTGTCCAGGTGTTCCTAATAAAGTGTTCGGTGAGTGTAAGCTGAATATACACTCATGAAACACTTCATTGGGAACACCTGTACACCTAATCATTCATAGAATTATTTAATCTGACAATCATGTGGAGGAAGCGCAGTGCATAAAATCATGCAGATACGAGCCAGCAGCTTCAGTAATGTTCACAACTTTTAAAGTTCAAACTTTTATATTACCAAACTATATATAACCCAAAATACAAACATAGTGTGATTTATAATCAATAAGCAGAGAGAGAGAGAGAGAGAGACAGAGAGAGAGAGAGAGAGAGAGAGAGAGAGAGAGAGAGAGAGAGAGATTGGAGAACAGTTTATCAGTGTGTTGATGCTCGGGAGAAAAATGCTGCACTTGAATCAATTCAGGTCACTGTTGTTATATTAATGTCATCTCTCTGCCTGTCTGTCTCTCTCTCTGCCTGTCTGTCTCTCTCTCTCTGCCTGTTTGTCTCTTTCTCAAAGAACACTCTCTGCCTGTCTCTCTCTCAGCCTGTCTGTCTCTCAAAGAATACTCTCTCTACCTGTCTCTCTCTCTGCCTGTATGGCTCTCAAAGAACACTCTCTCTCTCTCTCTCTGCCTGTCTGTCTCTCAAAGAACACTCTCTCTCTCTCTCTGCCTGTCTCTCTCTGCCTGTCTGTCTCTCAAAGAACACTCTCTCTCTCTCTCTCAGCCTGTCTCTCAAAGAACTCTCTCTCTCTCTCTCTCTGTCTGTCTCTCAAAGAATGCTCTCTCTCTACCTCTGTCTGTCTCTCAAAGAACTCTCTCTCTCTGTATGTCTCTCAAAGAACTCTCTCTCTCTCTCTCTCTCTCTCTGGCTCTCTCTTAAAGAACTCTCTTTCTCTCTCTCTGCAGGATTTCAGTCCTTCACGGCATAGTGTGTTGCCAATTGTTTTCTTGGCGATTATGGTCCCAGCTGCATTGAGATCATTGGCAAGATCCTCCCGTGTAGTTCTGGGCTGATTCCTCACTGTTCTCATGATCATTGCAACTCCACGAGGTGAGATCTTGCATGGAGCCCCAGGCCGAGGGAGATTGACAGTTCTTTTGTGTTTCCTCCATTTGCGAATAATCGCACCAACTGTTGTCACCTTCTCACCAAGCTGCTTGTCAATGGTCTTGTAGCCATTCCAGACTTGTATAGGTCTACAATCTTGTCCCTGACATCCTTGGAGAGCTCTTTGGTCTTGGCCATGGTGGAGAGTTTGGAATTTGATTGATTGCTTCTGTGGACAGGTGTCTTTTATACAGGTAACAATCTGAGATTAGGAGCGCTCCCTTTAAGAGTGTGCTCCTAATCTCAGCTCGTTACCTGTATAAAAGACACCTGGGAGCCAGAAATATTTGATTGAGGGGGGGTCAAATACTTATCTCCCTCATTAAAATGCAAATTAATTTATAACATGTTTACATGTGTTTTTCTGGATTTTTTGTTGTTATTCTGTCTCTCACTGTTCCAATAAACCTACCATTAAAATTATAGACTGATCATTTCTTTGTCAGTGGGCAAACGTACAAAATCAGCAGGGGATCAAATACTTTTTCCCTCACTGTATTAGATTTATATTCATCTGATGGTGATTTGTTGTCTCAGTGTCACTTATAATGTGTGCAAGACAAAGACGACAGCCCTGGATGGTCATCGTGTGTGTGTGTGTGTGTGTGTGTGTGCGCGTGCACGCGCTCTTTGTGTCTGTTTTGACGGCTGTTGTGTCATTCTGTTCGTTTGGCTCAAACCATTCCTCTGGGAGAGGGGGGTCAAACCACTGAGGAGAAAACAACCCCCCCCTAGTGGGCAAAACACACACACACACACACACAAAAACACACACACAAACAGGTTTTCTACATTCCTAGCTTGTTAGTTGGTTTAAATTTACAGTTACACACTTTCATATCTTCTAACTTCTGCCATATATTATGAGTTGGTGTTGCTATTTGTATTAATTATTTATTCGTATATTTTATGAGGTCATTATGGAATGTATTTCCTCATGGAGAGATAAATCTGCTGTAGGGACCTTAGTCACCACATGACCATATTATTGGGTTTGAATCATAGTCTGACAGAAAAGCTGCAGCTAATTTTATTCAGTTAAACAGATTCTAAACTCGAGGAAGAAATTATATTTCCATTCACATAGTATTTAACCCAGTGAAGGTTAGAATTAGAGTAAATTATTAATGTGAAAACTCTTTACACTGCTGTGTGATGTGGAACAGGTGGCAATAGGTGAAAACGTGTCCAATAAAAAAAAATGCACAATAACACAAATGTAATCAACTTTGGAGTATATTTTCAATTAAATTCTCTCAGGAATGCCGTCGAGCGGACAGAGCATTTCACATTAGCATAATCGTACAATATACATAATATAAAATACAATTGTGAGAATAGATTTGGTCTATAAAATCTTCATAGAAATATTTACAGATCCACATATCCAAATATACAAAGAAAAGTTTTGGAAATAATTAATAAAGAATTTTCTACAAACACCCAGCAGTAATATTATACCAAAGTTCGAAAAATCTACAGCTACATGTAGGAGTAAATACATTGTTCTCAGTTTTTACCCACATGCAATAGTGCAGGGTTTTAGAAAAAAGATCACAGTCGTGCGGAAAAAAAGAAAGGAAAGAAGAGAAAAAAAGAAAAGCATTATTCTGTTTTTTTCTTGTCCTTCTCAGTGTCTTTACATTGTTCTTGTGGAAGCGACGAGCCATTCGTGACACAGGAAGTGCTTCTGGCTTCTGAGCTGGAGCAAGAAGAAGCGATGTTGGAGTGGGAATGGCTCTGATTGGTCAGGGGAGAGCAGGTCATGGGTCGTGCAAACAGCACCTCATACAGAGTCGACTCAAACCCAGCGAACAGAGAGAAGGAGGAACCCATTAGCATCATCCTTGTCTGCAACACAGAAAGCATTATTATTATTATTATTATTATTATTATTATTATTACAGAGAGAAGCTGTCACAAATAAATCAATAAATACATATTCTGCATCTTACATCAAACTGAACGTTTTGTTGCTTTTATTGCACAGATGTGTAGAAGATGTGAAAAGGTTATATAAAAGACGTGTAGAAGAAAGCGTAAAGGTGTATAATTATAATATCTGTGTAGAAAGGTTTAAGAAGGTGTGTAGAAGGTATATAGTGTAAATTAGTATGTGGACAGTGTAAATAATAAGTGTAAATTAGTATGTGGACAGTGTGTAAAGGTGTGCAGGTATGTGGACAGTGTGTAAAGGTGTGTAAATGTGTATTAAGGTGTGTGGACAGTGTGTAAATGTGTATAAAGGTGTAAGTGTGTGGACAGTGTGTAAAGGTGTATTAAGGTATGTAGACAGTGTGTAAAGGTGTACAGGTGTGTGGACAGTGTGTAAAGGTGTGCAGGTGTGTGGACAGTGTGTAAAGGTGTACAGGTGTGTGGACAGTGTGTAAAGGTGTGCAGGTGTGTGGACGGTGTGTAAAGGTGTGCAGGTGTGTAATGTGTATTAAGGTGTGTGGACAGTGTGTAAAGGTGTGCAGGTGTGTGGAGAGTGTGTAAAGGTGTGCAGGTGTGTAATGTGTATTAAGGTGTGTGGACAGTGTGTAAAGGTGTGTGGACAGTGTGTGGACAGTGTGTAAAGGTGTGCAGGTGTGTAATGTGTATTAAGGTGTGTGGACAGTGTGTAAAGGTGTGTGGACAGTGTGTAAAGGTGTGCAGGTGTGTGGACAGTGTGTAAAGGTGTGCAGGTGTGTATTAAGGTGTGTGGACAGTGTGTAAAGGTGTGCAGGTGTGTGGACAGTGTGTAAAGGTGTGCAGGTGTGTAATGTGTATTAAGGTGTGTGGACAGTGTGTAAAGGTGTATAAAGGTGTATAAAGGTGTGTGGACAGTGTGTAAAGGTGTGTGGACAGTGTGTAAAGGTGTGCAGGTGTGTAATGTGTATTAAGGTGTGTGGACAGTGTGTAAAGGTGTGCAAGTGGGTGGACGGTGAGTAAAGGTGTGCAGGTGTGTAATGTGTATTAAGGTGTGTGGACAGTGTGTAAAGGTGTGCAGGTGTGTAATGTGTATTAAGGTGTGTGGACAGTGTGTAAAGGTGTGAGGACAGTGTGTAAAGGTGTGCAGGTGTGTAATGTGTATTAAGGTGTGTGGACAGTGTGTAAAGGTGTGCAGGTGTGTGGAGAGTGTGTAAAGGTGTGCAGGTGTGTAATGTGTATTAAGGTGTGTGGACAGTGTGTAAAGGTGTATAAGGTGTATAAAGGTGTGTGGACAGTGTGTAAAGGTGTGTGGACAGTGTGTAAAGGTGTGCAGGTGTGTGGACAGTGTGTAAAGGTGTGCAGGTGAGTAATGTGTATTAAGGTGTGTGGACAGTGTGTAAAGGTGTGCAGGTGTGTGGACAGTGTGTAAAGGTGTGCAGGTGTGTAATGTGTATTAAGGTGTGTGGACAGTGTGTAAAGGTGTGTGGACAGTGTGTAAAGGTGTACAGGTGTGTGGACAGTGTGTAAAGGTGTACAGGTGTGTGGACAGTGTGTAAAGGTGTAAGGTGTGTGGACAGTGTGTAAAGGTGTGTGGACAGTGTGTAAAGGTGTGCGGACAGTGTGTAATGTGTATTAAGGTGTGTGGACAGTGTGTAAAGGTGTGCAAGTGGGTGGACGGTGAGTAAAGGTGTGCAGATGTGTAATGTGTATAAAAGGTATGTGGACAGTATGTAAAGGTGTGTGGACAGTGTGTAAAGCTGTGCAGGTGTGTGGACGGTGTGTAAAGGTGTGCAGGTGTGTAATGTGTATTAAGGTGTGTGGACAGTGTGTAAAGGTGTGCAGGGTGGTGGACAGTGTGTAAAGGTGTGTGGACAGTGTGTAAAGGTGTGCAGGTGTGTAATGTGTATTAAGGTGTGTGGACAGTGTGTAAAGGTGTGTGGACAGTGTGTAAAGGTATGTAGGTGTGTAATGTGTATTAAGGTGTGTGGACAGTGTGTAAAGGTGTGCAGGTGTGTGGACAGTGTGTAAAGGTGTGCAGGTGTGTAATGTGTATTAAGGTGTGTGGACAGTGTGTAAAGGTGTGCCGGGTGGTGGACAGTGTGTAAAGGTGTGAGGACAGTGTGTAAAGGTGTGCAGGTGTGTAATGTGTATTAAGGTGTGTGGACAGTGTGTAAAGGTGTGCAGGTGTGTAATGTGTATTAAGGTGTGTGGACAGTGTGTAAAGGTGTACAGGTGTGTGGACAGTGTGTAAAGGTGTACAGGTGTGTGGACAGTGTGTAAAGGTGTGCAGGTTTGTAATGTGTATTAAGGTGTGTGGACAGTGTGTAAAGGTGTGCCGGGTGGTGGACAGTGTGTAAAGGTGTGAGGACAGTGTGTAAAGGTGTGCAGGTTTGTAATGTGTATTAAGGTGTGTGGACAGTGTGTAAAGGTGTGCAGGTGTGTATTAAGGTGTGTGGACAGTGTGTAAAGGTGTGCCGGGTGGTGGACAGTGTGTAAAGGTGTGCAGGTGTGTGGAGAGTGTGTAAAGGTGTGCAGGTGTGTAATGTGTATTAAGGTGTGTGGACAGTGTGTAAAGGTGTGCAGGTGTGTATTAAGGTGTGTGGACGGTGTGTAAAGGTGTGCAGGTGTGCAATGTGAATTAAGATGTGTGGACGGTGTGTAAAGGTGTGCAGGTGTGTAATGTGTATTAAGGTGTGTGGACAGTGTGTAAAGGTGTGCAAGTGTGCGGACAGTGTGTAAAGGTGTGCAGGTGTGTAATGTGTATTAAGGTGTGTGGACAGTGTGTAAAGGTGTGTGGACAGTGTGTAAAGGTATGTAGGTGTGTAATGTGTATTAAGGTGTGTGGACAGTGTGTAAAGGTGTGCAGGTGTGTGGACAGTGTGTAAAGGTGTGCAAGTGTGTGGACAGTGTGTAAAGGTGTGCAGGTGTGTAATGTGTATTAAGGTGTGTGGACAATGTGTAAAGGTGTGTGGACAGTGTGTAAAGGTGTGCAGGTGTGTGGACAGTGTGTAAAGGTGTGTGGACAGTGTGTAAAGGTGTGTGGACAGTGTGTAAAGGTGTGCAATTATGTAATGTGAATTAAGGTGTGTGGACAGTGTGTAAAGGTGTGCAGGGTGGTGGACGGTGTGTAAAGGTGTGCAGGTGTGCAATGTGAATTAAGGTGTGTGGACAGTGTGTAAAGGTGTGCAAGTGTGTGGACAGTGTGTAAAGGTGTGCAAGTGTGTGATGTGTATTAGGGTGTGTGGACAGTGTGTAAAGGTGTGTGGACAGTGTGTAAAGGTGTGCAGGTGTGTAATGTGTATTAAGGTGTGTGGACAGTGTGTAAAGGTGTGCAGGTGGGTGGATGGTGAGTAATGTGTATTAAGGTGTGTGGACAGTGTGTAAAGGTGTGCAGGTGTGTGGACAGTGTGTAAAGGTGTGCAGGTGAGTAATGTGTATTAAGGTGTGTGGACAGTGTGTAAAGGTGTGCAGGTGGGTGGACGGTGTGTAAAGGTGTGCAGCTGTGTAATGTGTATTAAGGTGTGGACAGTGTGTAAAGGTGTGCAGGTGTGTGGACAGTGTGTAAAGGTGTGCAGGTGTGTATTAAGGTGTGTTGACAGTGTGTAAAGGTGTGCAGGTGTGTGGACAGTGTGTAAAGGTGTGCAGGTGTGTAATGTGTATTAAGGTGTGTGGACAGTGTGTAAAGGTGTGCAGGTGGGTGGACAGTGTGTAAAGGTGTGCAGGTGGGTGGATGGTGAGTAAAGGTGTGCAGGTGTGTAATGTGTATTAAGGTGTGTGGACAGTGTGTAAAGGTGTGCAGGTGGGTGGATGGTGAGTAAAGGTGTGCAGGTGTGTACATGTGTATAAAGGTGTGTATAGAAGGTGTATACATGAGAGGATGTATGTCACAGGTTTCTTGGCTAACAAGGAGACGGTGGTGTATAAATAGCAGCATGGGAGCGAGAGGTGAGCTAACAGCATTTTGAGTCTGCAGGAAGAAGAGAGTGATGCAATTAGAGGAAATGATGAGGCAAAAGGCGAGAGAAAACGGAAAGAGCAATGCTGCTACAGCTCCCGATCAGATGGGATGAAGAGGAATAAAATACGAGACAGCAGGTCATTAGCGGATCATCATCCAGCACTTAATGACGCAATCAGTTTTAATAACAATCACATAGCCAAATAAGGAGGTAGCCTACTGTGAACATCTACACAACAGACCAGTGAACATCTACACAAGTGAAGAGTGAACAACGTCTACACAAGTGAAGAGTGAACAACGTCTACACAGCAGAAGAGTGAACAACGTCTACACAAGTGAAGAGTGAACAACATCTACACAAGTGAAGAGTGAACAACATCTACACAACAGAAGAGTGAACAACATCTACACAACAGAAGAGTGAACAACATCTACACAAGTGAAGAGTGAACATCTACACAACTGATGAGTGAAATGTTACTAACCTCACATAAAAGCATTAATATTATTACAATGCATGTTATAGAGAGGAAAATCAATTGAGTTTGCAAAACATAATAGTTGTGATTGCATAAGTATTCACCCCCATTGATGTGAAACCCATACATTTGTTCTGCTGCAATCAGTTACCATCAGAAGTCACAAAATTAATTGAACAGAGTTGACCGGTGCACAATTCAAATTAAACACAAAACTCAATATAAATACTTCTATACCTGGAAGGTCTGGGAGTTTGTTAGAGAACAAACCTAAACAAACAGCAACATGAAGACCACGGAGCCATCTCAACAATATAAAAGAAAATATTCCAAATTGTTAATATCCAAGCACTGTTAAATCCATTATTAAAAAACTGCAAAGAACATGTCAACCGTGACTCTGCCTTGAGGAGGCTGTCCATCAAAATTCAGTGACTGGGTAATAAGGGGATTAACCAGAGAAGCAACAAAGAGGCTTCTGTATCATATATCATCTGTCATGTCTGTAGCTTCACTGCACTGAGGCTGGTTGTGTTATATAGCTTTAGAGTTATAAGGTCAGAATTCATCTAGTAGGTGGTTTGTTCAGTTTAACAATTTACAGTGCTGTGAAAAAGTATTTGCCCATCCTGATTTCGTCTGTTTTCTGTAGATCTTATATTAAATTGTTTCAGAAATTATAACAAAATCGAAGATAAAACAAAGGCAACCTGAGTAAACACAAAATACAGTTTTTAAATGGTAAATGTTATTTATTCAAGCAAAAAACGTTATCCAATACCAACTGGGCCTGTGTGAAAATGTATTTGTCCCATATTTACGAATTCCCCAAGTCTATGAAGCTGCATCCATAATGGGGTTCAGCTGGACTAGACGCAACCAGGCCTGATTACTGCAAACCCTGTTCAATCACATCAACACTTAAATAGAACTTTTTCAACAGTATGAATATGAAGTTGGTTAAAAGGTCTTACCCAGTAACACGCTGTGCCAAAATTTAAAGAAATTCAAGAAATTATACAGAAGGTGATTGAAATACATCAGTCTGGGAAGGGTTACAAAACTATTTCAAAGGCTCTGGGACTCCAAAGAACCCACAGTGAGAGACATTATCTCCAAATGGAAAAACTCAACACAGCAGTGAACTTTCTCAGAAGTGGCCGACCTTCCAAAATTCCTCCAAAAGCACAGCAACAACTCCTCCAGCAAGTCACAAAAAAACAAAGGACAATATCAAAAGGACCTACAGGCCTCTCTTACATCAATAAAGGTCACTGTTCATGACTCTGGGCAAGACACTGGGCAAAAATGGCATCCATGGAAGAGTGGCGAGGGAAAAACCACTGCTAACCCAGAAGAACAAAAAGACACTGCTAACACAGAATTCCTCAAAAAGAACATCATACCTACGGTCAAGCATGGTGGTGGCAGTGTGATGGTGTGGGGATGCTTTGCTGCTTCAGGGCCTGGGCAACTTGCAATAACTGAGTGAAACATGAATTCTGCTCTCTACCAGAAAATCTTAAAGGAGAATGTCCGGGCCTCAGTCTGTAAGTTGAAACTCAAGCGCAACTGGATTATGCAGCAAGACAATGATCCAATTCATAAGAGTAAATCCTAGTCCTAGAAGTAAGTGAAAGACTGATCTCCAGTTATCGGAAGTGTTTGGTTGCAGTTATTGCTGCTAAAAGTGGCACAGACAGATTAGTTTTTCATGGGTGATAGGTGTTGGATAACTTTTTTTCACATCAATAAAACAAATGAATAAATAAAAACTGCATTGTGTTTACACTCAAGTTGCCTTTGTTTTGTGTTGTAATTCGTTTGAAGATTTAAAACCATTTAGTACAAGAAGCACACAAAAAAACAGAAGAACTCAGTATAAATACTTTTTCACAGCACTGTACATGATGTAATGTCCTTATGAAGGTGTGCAAGGTATTTGTAATTCCCCTACATAGTGTGCTACACAGTAGTAGTGACTGGTGTAGGGTACAGGATGTAATGAGTGATAATGATGTGACCTTGTTGATTACAATGAAGGCGGTGTAGAGGAGCATCAGCTGTGGAATGTGCACGGGGAGATACTGACACTGCTGCAGAGAGAACAGTACTGAGCCAATCAGAGTCACCTTAGTGGGGCTGTAACACAAACACAAAAGTCACAGAATTAGCTGTATATACGTCAAATCAATGAAATGAGGCGAAAATCAGCTCTCAGGTCAATAATAAAGACAGCTACTTGAGGCGACCTTTCCAACAGGTAACAGAACATGTTTACAGACAGACGCAGACCAACTCAGACAGACACGTTTGTCGGGTTTTGTCGGATCAGTGTGTTAACCCTGTCTGCGTATGTTGGCGTTGGTCGGAGTTTGTTTTCACGGACTCAACATGTTCAATCGGCGTCTGTCGGTTGTGGAATGTCTGAGCAGTCTGGTATGATTTTCCAACAAACTCTGATGTATTCTGTCCTGGGCACGAATCGTTGCCATGACGAAAAGACAAGTGTCCATGAAAACTTCATAGAAACTAAAGCCCATGCGCTAATAATGTCCTTAGGTAACCACATAGCCTCCCTTAAGATGACTTTCTCAGAGTTGCTGAAACTGCCTGCAGGCAAACTGACCGATATTATGAAAGCTCCACACATCCTTTGCCAGCAGTTCACTGCATGAAGTAAAGTAAGCTCCCTGACTCACGTCACAACGACCGAAGGCTTCACCCACAACCTCTCTCACTCTGTCTTTTCAGGGGAATAAAGACAAGTGAAGACATTAGTAATAGTAACATTTTGATTGTGGTAAAAGGATCATCCATTTTTTAAACCAGTCTGATTGTCCATTAAAAAAAAAGTTTGTTGGTCTGTTGGGGCAGTGTGAACGGTCAACTTTTAAATGTTGGTGATTGTCTGCGTTGGTTGGCGTCTGTCAGTGCAGTGTGAACTAGGCTTATAACTCATTACAGAGGGTGTAATACTCACTATGTCATTCTCAACAGCTCATTGGTTTCAGGTTTCCAAATACCTCGAACCAGCTGCTCAAAATTACTTATCAGACCTCCACCCGCACCTACGGAGAGAGAGAGAGTGAGCGAGAGTGTGAGAGAGAGAGAGGTCATCTTTGGGCCTACTGTAACTACAGTATTTCATCCCAAGGTGAAATATGTTGACAGAGTGTAAAAACTTTTATTTGAGCAGGAATTTTTACAGTGTACCTGCATTAGCCCACCCATAACACATCTCTTTTGGATTCGTTAACTAAAGTAATATCTTTTATACACAACAAAGTACATAAAACAAAGAAAATGCCGTGATTTTAAACCAAAACCATATCCATTTTTCTCTCTCTTATTTTTATTATTATTACTGACTGCAGATTTTACACTTCTAAAACATACACTTCTACACTTTACCTAGTCTCTATGTACATGTCCTGTCATACTCATACTTAGAGTATGTACAGAATCTTACAAAAGTGAGTACACCCCTCAGATTTGTGTAAATATTTGATGATATCTTTTCATGTGACAACACTGAAGAAATGACACTGTGCTACAATGTAAAGTAGTGAGTGTACAGCTTGTGTAACAGTGTAAATTTACTGTCCCCTCAAAATAACTCAACACACAGACATTAATGTCTATACCGCTGGCAACAAAAGTGAGTACACCCCTAAGTGAAATTTACACTGTTACACAAGCTGTACACTCACTACTTTACATTGTAGCAAAGTGTCATTTCTTCAGTGTTGTCCCATGAAAAGTGATCATCAAATATTTACACACCCCATATACACATGTGAGGGGTGTAATACAGTGTGTCAGAGAACACAGACGTGGGGTATTTTTTCCTGTGCTTTGAGTCAGATGTGTGTAAACTGGAATTAAGCTCATGTCACTCTGCCCTCGATCCATTTTCTGATATTTCACAACGTATCTCATCTCTGAGGTGAGACACAGAGCCATTTTAATAAAAGACGATGTGCCAAAAAAAACCCCGAACCTTTAAAAAGGGAAAACATTTCACAAAATTAAAATAATTACATGAAATCATTTCCTCGTCTCTGCGGTCTACAGACACCGTAATGCATTGTGAGACTCTATGTGTGAATAATTTCTCAATTATAATATGACCATGTAGCTTGTAGTAAAAAAATACAGCCTGTATTCTTTAGTACAATATTTTTTTGTCTGTCCTATCCGTCTTACCTTTAGCCCATCCCACTGCAATCATAACAAACAGACTGTCTTTGTACTTCCTGCTCGCCTGTGTAACACCGCCCAAAACCTTCCATGTACGGGTCACTTCCTTCATAACTGTGAGGACCAATCGGATGGGCAGGATCGTGGCGCAGGAGTACGCCACATCCTGAGGACAGTAAAACACCAAGTACCTGCAGAGACACCGAGAATTTTAGGAACTGACAGGACAAAATAGCATTCGTTCACTGTAGACAGCTGTAAATGTTACTTCCTGTGTTTTACTTCCTGCTGCATTTAATATAAGACTTCTGCTACTGTTCGGAAATCTTACAAATTACATATCATTGTGGTCTAAACATATCTTCTTGGAGATCAGGACTGGTGCTCTGATTTGGTTCCCAAGTCAGGATTTTACACCTCACTGTACAGTGTGCATGAGTGAGTCAGGAAGCGTGTGTAAAATCAGTGCGTAAAATTAGGTACGATGCAGTAAAGCGACAAATCAAAACGAATGATTCCTCAGACTCATCCTATTGTGCACATGGGCCAACATCTCCTCAGTTCCCCACTCACTGTGAGCACATTAAGATGTCGCAGGGGGCCTAGAATCAGGATGTACTTCATAAAAAGTACATGAGAGCAGTTCCTGGTGCGATAAATGCCTTACAAGTGACTTGTCACCTGCACACAGAGTGATGTTTAGAAATGCTCATAGTGCAAGATCTCACTATTCCAGTGTCCAGGTACCTCAGTGGTAGAATGAGCTTCACCCTTCACAACTCTCGGTTCCCTGATCCTTCTGGAAAGCTCTAAAGACCTTCAGACAACATGTACAACATCTCACTTTCCCAACACTGACCTTGTATCGGCTGCATTTTGAAAATTTTAAATTTACTGTATTATTATTTACACACTTTACCACCTACAGCACAGTCTTTCGGATGAGACGTTAAACCAAGGTTCTGACTCTCTGTGGTCATTAAAAATCCCAGGACACTTCTTATAAAAGAGCAGCGGTGTAACTCCGATGTCCTGGCGAAATTTACCCACTGGCTCTTCTCCATCATGGCCCCCCTAATAATCTCATCGCTGAATTGGCTACATCTCCACCAATAGCTGGTGTGCGGTGGGCACTGTGTTCTGGCACACTGTGGCTGCAGTCGCACCATCCAGGTGGATGCTATACAGATTCCGCACGCACGCACTCATGCACATGCAAAGCATCAGCATGGCTAATTGCTTAATTTGCCATCTCCATCTCTGAGCCCAGAAAGTGGTCAATTAATCGTCCATTAGTGTAATTTTGCGCTTCATTATCATAGATGCTCGTGCAAAATGTGTGTGTGTGTGTCATTTTTTTTAACTATAAAAGCAGAAAAGGTCTGCACCTTTAATGACAATGAGATGTGGGGGGAAAAAAAGCATTTTAATAGTCTAATGACGTCTAGACTTTTATTTTTCTATCCAAGAAAAGAAGTCTTCAAATGTGACAAATGACGAGTTGAGTACCTGCTATTTCATGACTATAAAAGGCCTACAATGAATAAGAAATAATAATAATAGGTTTGACTCGGACTCAGATAAAAAGCTTGTTTTTCATTTTTAGCTTTTATTGCATGCTAATGACTCACTTTGCTAATTAGTCTCCTAATGTATAATAAAAACTTTTAAAAGCCCTTTTATCATATCTGCTATGAATAAAGGTCACATTGCCAAAAGTAGCAACAGTTTCGTTATGTGTAAAAAATGAAACCGGGGAAATCGTTTTACACACAATTCTGCTGCTGAATATCCTGTTCACAAACTTTTCAATGAACTGCAGCCACGCTAATCCTGTTCCATTTGTTTCCTGTTCCTACCTCGGGATTCCCATCCCAAGGTAATCAGTGAATGTGCCAGCTCCAGGTCAGAACCGGACTCTACAAAGATTCCAGATGACGCAAACGCCTGGGAAGACTTTGGATGGTACTCAACATGTGTTGCATAAAACATTTATTCTCTCTAGCCTACCCTGACTAGACTTTCCATCATGATAAATCGCAGTGTTAACAATCATTTCTCTCCCTCTCTCATTCTGCCGAGCTACACATGAGATTATGGAGATGTTGGAGATCCTGGTCCTTTCTGCTCTCAAAAACTTCATGATCGGTCTCGGAGGTCCTACTTCTGGATGGAGCTCTCATCTACTCCAAATCCAGACTGCTGGGACAAAGGCTTCTCTAAGCCAAACAGATTACATTTAAAGCAATAATTGTCTCTTTAAGAATGTCTGTTGTGACCCAGATG
>JAFFST010053437.1:48328-69831 GCA_022414735.1 Noturus placidus
TTCATACACTACGGACACTTTAGACACGCCAATCAGCCTACCATGCATGTCTTTGGACTGGGGGAGGAAACCGGAGTACCCGGAGGAAACCCCCGACGAACGGAGACTCGAACCCCGGACCCTGGAGGTGTGAGGCGAACGTGCTAATCAATTAATGAAACCACTGTAAATGTTATCGTTACATGCTATTGTATTTTGTGCAGGAAATTAGCTTGTTTTTCAATTTCAACCAATTTACTGTGTAGTGCTGAAGAGAATGAGCGACTGAAAAAAAAAAAAAACACAAAGCGAGCAGTGAGAAATCCACGAGTCGTTCAGACTTTGTAGCTTCTCTGCGACATGAAAAGCTGTGTTTGTTTTAAATGATTAACTTCGAGAGAGAGGACAAATTAGAGAGAAGCCGTGAGGGAATGAATTAGCTGCTGGTAGCTGCTCTAACGTCGCTGATAACTAACTTGTTTCACGAATATTGCACGACATTAACTGTAACTATAACAAATCAATTAGAATTGCTGTGGTATAAGAGAAATTAAACACGTGGGGGATGTACCATCACACAATACCAACACATTCACCACTGTGGGTTATTTTCCAATAAAACCACACACACACACACACACACACGAGCATTTATTCTATTTTCCTTACTAAAGATAAGGCTGGTGTACTGACCACATTAATGATGCGAGCAGGATGTTGGTACTGTTGGCCAGCGGCTCGATCGGCGCTTCAGCCATGATGACTCCTGAGAGAACAGCCCCTCCAAAGCAGTACAGCATCGCACTGAACCAACATGCTAATGGGCTGCGGCGAGACACTTCCAATGCGCCTGTAAACAACAAACAAACAGTAAACAATATCACGCTACAACAACACGCAACCTGACTGTTCCACGACACAGCACAGAACCGTTCACACATGACCACATTTTAGAAATCCACTTAACAGTACGAAAAAAAAAAATAACTTCCGTTATGCTTGGACACAGCAGGAATGACCTGGAGTTCGGTCTGTATCAGGTTTTCGAACAGAAAACTGCTTTATAATATCCTTTTATCTGGCAGATTTCTTTGATTTATTTGTTTTTTAAAGCATATGTTATTTGGAAATCGTTGTGGATCAGAATATTTATAGCTTTCCTTAACCACTTCATTCCACTCCGTGTAACGGACTGTATTGTTAATGACCGTTAATTTACATCGATATGGAGACAATGGACGGGAAAAAAAGAACAAAAGTCAAAGCCTGTTTCCTTACAGTTTCCTCACCTGAGGAAGCTGCTTTCTATTTCAGACGCACCTTAACGTCACCAACATGACTCGACAAACTCGTATTATTCGAGTGAGCTTCATTATCCTCACAGCTCCAAGACAAATTCAGACACTGAACATGATTCAGACAATCAGCTATATTTCTGTCATCTACATCAGCAAAACAATGAAACATTTTTTATATAAAACATCATCAGGGTGTTTTTTGGTAAATGGCGCTTTTAACCAAAGCGCTTTACACTGTGTATCTCATTCTCCCATTCACATTCACACACACCCACCAATGGTAGAAGAGCTGCCATGCAAGGTGCTAACTTGCCATCGGGGGCAACTTAGGGTTCAGTGTCTTGCCCAAGGACACTTCAGTATGTGGAGTCATGTGGGCGGGGAATCGAACCGCCAACCCTACGATTAGTGGACAACCCGCTCTACCACCTGAGCCACAGTCGCCCTTTATTTTCCCCTTACGCAGTAGAGGCTTTCCCTTTTTTTGCCCCTTCTCCATCCAGTAGTGGAATCATGAACGCCGACTTTATTATCTGAGGCAAGTGAAGCCTGTTGTTCCTTAGACGCTTGTCTGGGTTCTTTTGTGACATTCTGGACAATGCGCTCTTGTATGAATGTTTGTAGGCTGGGAACACTTCTGGGAACATTCACCACTGCTCCAAGTTCTCTCTGTTTAATTAAGGAATAACAAACTAAAGACAATACTGTTACATGAAAATAATCCATGTCATATGGCACAACATGAAGTAGAGGGTCATTAACACCTCAAAACGTTGGATTATTTTCATGTATCAGTACGGTCTAGAGTATGTTATTCCATTTTTATACCACAGCGCTGTTTAATACTTGGTTTTCACCTACTTTCACCACTCTTCCATGGATGCCAGTTTTGCCCAGTGTCTTTCTGATAGTGGAGTCATGAACAGTGACCTTTATTGATATAAGAGAGGCCTGTAGGTCATTTGATGTTGTCCTTGGTTCTTTTGTGACTTGCTGGAGGAGTCGTTGCTGTGCTCTTGGAGGAATTTTGGAAGGGTCGGACACTTCTGAGAAATTGCAGTACTGTGCCGAGTTTTTTCCATTTGGATATAACGGTTCTCGCTGTGGTTCTTTGGAGTCCCAGAGCCTGTGAAATAGTTTTGTAACCCTTCCCAGACTGATGTATTTCAATCACCTTCTTCCTCGTCATTACTGGAATTTCATTTTTGGCATCGTGTGTTACTGACAAAGACCTTTTAACCAACTTCATACTGTTGAAAAAGTGTTTCTATTTAAGTGTTGATTTGATTGAAAAGGGTTTGCAGTGATCAGGTCTGGTTGCGTCTAGTCCAGCTGAACCCCATTATGAATGCAGTGTCATAGATTTGGGAAATTAGTAACACATGGGGGCAAATACATTTTCACAAACAGTTGGTATTGGATAAATCTTTTGCTCCAATAAATAACCATCATTTAAAAACTGTATTTTGTGTTTACTCAGGTTGACTTTGCTTTATCTTCGATTTCTTATCATTTAGTGCTAACAATTTAGTACGAGATATACACAAAATAAATATATAAATAAATAGATAGATAAATCAGAAGAAATACTTTTTCACAGCACTGTATGAGGAGATCAAACGAGAGGAAGAAGTGATTAAATAAAACGTCGCAGTAAGTCAAATTAAATGAGACATCGCATTTGAATAAATTCCTAAACGAATCAGAATTGTACATTTACATCCTCATGATTCAGCTTGAAAATTAATTTGACCTTCATCCATTAATTAACTAAGCAGAAAGACCAGTTATATTACTGACTTTGTTTATATTAAGCATTTTAAAAGCCAAAAATTCCATTAAGAGGCATCTGATCCTGTGGATTACCAGCTTAGACGTTATGTTCCTTAATAACTAAAAGAACAATTCAAATAGATTTAAAAGAAAAGAAAATCCCAGACCGTGTTCGTACCCTGTGTTTATACGCCATGTTTAGACCCTGTGTTCAGACTACAGATTTAAGAGCTTAATGAAGCACAAAAGCAGCTGTTATTGATCTAAACATCACACAAGTGACACATTGCACCAGAATTCTTATTTATTTCATTTAATTTCAATTTCCGCTACTGTTTAGATGTGAACTGCTTTTCATTGCCTCGGTACTTGTACTCTGACAACGACAATAAAGTTGAACCTAACCCAACATTAAAAATCCTGCCTGCAGGTTTATCCGGAGAAACACATAATTAATTAATTTACATAATTTATTCATTTAGCAGACGCTTTTATCCAAAGCGACTTACAAATGAGACACACTCACACACACCAATGGTAGCAGAGCTGCCATGCAAGGTGCTAGCTTCCCATCAGGGGCAACTTAGGGTTCAGTGTCTTGCCCAAGGACACTTCGGCATGGGATCACCCGGGCCGGGATTCGAACCACCAACCCTACGATTAGTGGATTAGTGGACAACCCGCTCTACCGACTGAGCCACAGCCGCGCTACACAACACCGTACCTCACTAAACATAATTATTGTATAAACAAACACACACACACACACACACACACATCTATGCATGCGCATGTGACCCACCCACACAAAGTTTTGTGAAGCTGGATGGACAGTCTTTCTTTTGATTTCTTTCAGCCAATCAGGTTTGAGTTCAGGTTTAAGGTCGTGTAACTGGGCGGAGCTTGTGAAATATCTCTCCAAACCTGTCCGATTTTATTCTCATTACAATGATATAATCCCAACTTCTTCTTATAAAAGTGAAATGAATCTTATTGAAAGGAAATACACAGTGTAATGCACAACATAGAGAAGCTTCAGCTTCGTTCACATTACACTCGTACTCAATGACTGCGGAGGGTTTCTCTCATCTCAAGCCATGACCTTCCCTAAAACAATCTGTAATTGTACTGGGACACCGTTATTACACGCTTATTTTTAGATCAGTATGAAGCACTGGCATGTTGTTTCTATTCTACTCCATCGTCCATTATCTCTGTTTACACCTCTCTCTCTCTCTGCTCCCTCGCTTCTCTCTCACCCAAAGAAAATCCCTTAGCTCTCGAACACTACCCCAGTCTTTCGATTAGCCAGTACAAAATTATGTGTCCTATAAACACACAATTACAGATAAACGTCCTAAAAGCTTAAAATCCACCACTTCCTTTTACAACACATTACACTAAAATATAACTTTTGTGTCAAAATGTCCTTTTAAACATTAAACTAATTGCGCAATGCCTTAAAAACCGTCCGTTTTTAGTTGAGTTTTTCGTTTCTTTAAATATGTTGTTTATTGACCGTTATAGTATGTTGACTTTTAGTACGTTGTGATATTTTTGTCTATTTATCCAGTTGAAAAAGTGACAGGTGATTTAAGAGAAGAAGTTTTTGGTCTGTTGTGTTATTAGACTAGTAAATGATCCAGGTTTCATTCTGTTTATCAAATCGAGCTTTAAAAGATGAGCACTAAAAGCTAGTCTGTCTTTTTCCCCCCTGAGGAAACATTCCGTCCTGTTCTCTCAGGAAATCCTGACTATATTTGGTCTTCGACTCCAGCTCATGCATTTAATGGAAAAGTGCAGGGGTGGGTTTCCATTAACGTCCGACAACGATATAAAAACACACATAACATTAATGGTGTGTCAATAGAAATAATAGACGGTCTCTTTCCAAAATGCCTTAAACATTAACTATCCTCTGCTTAAATTTCTACAGAAAATCTAAAAAATATAATTCATTATGTTTCTCTGCAACATGCATCACTGCAACGTGTTTCAAGGTTTCATTGATGTTTTTATTTCTGTATTGAAGTTCTCCTTAAATGTTGTACATTAAAACACAAACGCTTAAAAATCCACAGGGTTGACGGATTTCTGGTGTAACAGCTCTAGCTACTAATGTTTATTTCAGCTGTTAAAAAAACTCAGCACTGATTTATTAGTTCCATCCATCCATCCATCCTCAACCGCTTATCAGTAATTGGGGGTAGCAGCTCCAGAAAGGGACTCCAAACTTCCTTTTCCCGAGCCACGTTAACCGGCTTTGACTGGGGGATCCTGAGGCGTACCAAAGCCAGTGTGGAAATATAGTCTTTCCACCTAGTCCAGGGTCTTCCCAAAGGTCTCCTCCTAGTTGACTGTGCCTGGAACACCTTCCTGGGGAGGCGCCGAGGGGGCATCCTTACCAGGTGCCCGAACCACCTCAACTGACTCCTTTCAACGCAAAGGAGCAGCGGCTCTACTCTGAGTTCCTCTCAGATAGCCGAGCTTCTAACCCTCAGAATGATTTATTAATTAGTTTAGCTTAATAACTAGTTATTAGGGCGGGCGGCTGTGGCTCAGTCGGTAGAGCGGGTTGTCCACTAATCCACTAATTGCAGGGTTGGCGGTTCGAATCCCGGCCCGGGTGATCCCATGCCGAAGTGTCCTTGGGCAAGACACTGAACCCTAAGTTGCCCCCGATGGCAAGCTAGCACCTTGCATGGCAGCTCTGCTACCATTGGTGTGTGAGTGTGCTCGCATTTGTAAGTCGCTTTGGATAAAAGCATCTGCTAAATGAATAAATGATGTAGTGTGTGATGTAGTTATAGATTCACAAACAAAAACATATTGCCAGTGCAGTTCTTGTGAACAATTAGTTACGGTCCACTAATTTGATTGGACAAGCGGCTTTTCCGCTATTGCTGATATTTACTCCAACAGTACTGATACACGTCACTGTGTGCATCACTGCATAAAATTCCAATCCTAGCAATAGATCATTAAGTCTAAACTGTTACTGCACTGACTACATGCTGTCATTCAACACGCTATCCATCTGTGGGTTCTTTAGAAACCGGTTTTGTTGATGGAGCTTTTGTATTGAAAGCAATATCACACTCGTAATCATGTTGTTGTACTGAACATCAGCACGGCTCCTGCAGTCTCGTGCGTGTGGCCTAATCGCGACCATAGTGATATTCGGTACAACAGCACTTATATGAGTGTGATATTGCTTCAATAACAATAAAAGCACAAAAAGGACGTATCGTAGAAAAAAAAGTTCAATCTGCACCGAATTTCCTCATTCTAGAACAACGTTGACATATATAACTTTACGTGGACGCCATTATCTACTGATCCAGGATCAGCACAATGTGTCCACAATATTACTGTCGATTTTTTAGTAAAAGAACAGGACTGGTCTTGGATCAGTTTGAAAAACTGATGGGAGTAATGGGATATGATGGGAGTTGAGATCAGTGCATGATATTCGCTGATGTTTGTGAGGCTCTGTATAAAGGAGAGTAAAGGAGAGGCTGGTCATTCTGAACTCTGAATGTGTTCTGCTAAAAACACACACACACACACACACACACACACATACACACACACACACACTTTACAATGCAAATTTATTGGACATGTTGATGGTCAGCCAAGAGGACCACTGGAGGAAGTGTGTAAGCATGTGTGATTATTTGTATTTGTCTGACAAATCATCTCTAACCCAAACCGAACCTAGGTGCTGTGTATTATTAATTTTTTAAAAACCACATCATTCAAGACATACGTCTTTATATACATCCCGAATGCCTACGCGGGGTATGAAATACTGTCTGAGTGCATTTCCTGTCCAGCAGTGAAGCTCTACTGTTATCATGGACTCTCTGTGTGTGTGTGTGTGTGTGTGTGTGTGTGTGTGTGTGTATTTCGGTTAGGACGAGCAGATAATCAACAGTGTGTCGTTTTTGGTCCGAGATAACTATAACTGTCGTCTAAAGCAGCGATCCCAAACTATTTGCAGTCCTCTGATTGTAAAATAATTTCCACAGAGCCCTGCAGCACACATATTTAAAGAACATTATCTAAATACATGCAATAACATTTCGTATAGATCTATTAGAGCCATGAAGATTTTAGTTCCTGAACTTTCTGCCAACAGTACACATTAGGTCCACATTAAGCCGCCTTGTTTTTGTGTAATTGAGGTTTGGATTCAATTCATTCAGGCAAGCGGTGGAACGGGATAATAACTTTTAGAACTCAATAATAAATAGAATATCTTTGGAAGTGGAAGGCTGGGATATTCCCTGGGATAGGCTCCAGGTTCCCCGCGACCCTGTGTCGGATAAGCGGTACAGGAAATGGTTGGTTGGACTTGGACCCCTGGCTATGCTTCACAGACCTTATATTATCTTATATAGTTCGTTTACATAACTTTGTTCACCAAACAAGATCAGTGAAAAACTAAGCAGAGAGAGTAAACAGTGAGATGTGGTGTCTGAACAGTAAAAAAGTATATACACACACATTGTACCGAATGATTTACAGTATGAAGAGAGACGGAATGAAACCCAGAGAGGAAGACAGAGAGCGCGGATGAGACAGGCAGACAGAAAAGGTTAAGAAGAGGAAGTGTAGTGCGTTTAACACTTTGTGGTATTGGTTCAAATATTGTTAACGTTTTAATAGTCGTTCTGCCTCACTAAAGTGTTACACAAATACATATCTGTAATCCTAAATCAGCTGGATCTGGCCATGATACATTTGCATCACATTTACAAACAAAACAATTGGATTTCTGCGTCCATACTCTGCCTATAGTTTATAGTGAGTAGGGAGGTGGATCACACAATGGCTCATTATTGGAAATCTAGTGCAGCTACTAGTGTTTAAAACATTATACCAAAATAAAATAAAAAACCCTGGTCAGTGGTTCAGATCTGGCTGGAACAGCCTGATTTGTTTCTGCACGTGGTGCAGGTTCACACCTCATTTGTGTGTAAAGTGGTGGTTCAGAGGTTAGTGGGTTAGAAGGTGGTGGGTTCAAATCACTCAAGTGATACAGCTGGGGCTTGAAACAAAAACTCTAGCCTCCTCTTAACTGGTGGATGTTAGAGATTTTGTGCTCCTCCACCTTCCGTTTGAGGATGCCCCACAGATGGTCAATGGGGTTTAGGTCTGGAGACATGCTTGGCCAGTCCATCATCTTCACCCTCAGCATCTTTAGCAAGGCAGTGGTAGTCTTGGAGGTGTGTTTGGGGCCGTTATCCTGCTGGAATACTGCATACTGATCATGCTCTGCTTCAGTATGTCACAGTGCATGTTGGCATTCATGGATCCCTCAATGAACTGTAGCTCCCCAGTGCCGGCAGCACTCATGCAGCCCCAGACCATGACACTCTCACCACCATGCTTGACTGTAGGCAAGACACACTTGTCTTTGTACTCCTCACCTGGTTGCATCTTTAGAAGAGGCTTCCTTCTGGGACGACAGCCATGCAGACCAATTTGATGCAATGTGCAGTGTATGGTCTGAGCACTGATAGGCTCAACCTCCCCACCCCTTCAACCTCTGCAGCAATGCTGGCAGCACTCATACGTCTATTTCCCAAAGACAACCTCTGGATATGACACTGAGCACGTGCACTCAACTTCTTTGGTGGACCATGGTGAGGCCTGTTCTGAGTGGACCCTGTCCTGTTAAACCGCTGTATGGTCTTGGCCACCGTGCTGCAGCTCAGTGTCAGGGTCTTGGCAACCTTCTTATAGCCTAGGCCAGGGGTCCCCAAACTTTTTGCTGTGAGGGCCACATAACTTTTCCCTTCTCTGATGGGGGCCGGGTTAACCAAATAACCCTCTCTAGGATCCTCACAGAAAAAGTCCATTTAACATTAACTTTCTGTTGTGCCGTGCACAATCTTAACAGGTAAAAGTTTAGCTTAGTTGTCAGAGCAGAATCTCTTACTCAAATGACTCATATCAGTGAAACCGACGCTGTTGTAGTTATCAGCAGACATTTTCCTCAATTTTTAAATCACCAGACAACTGAGTAGATATAAAACTGAAAAAAAAAATCATTAAATTGAACAAAGTTAGAAAGAAAGACAACATGCTCAAGCTAGCACAGAAAAACACGCTGTAACACACGCGGTAACGCTGCTTGCTATCAGTTGAGCAACCCGAAAGCTGGCCCTAACAGATGACTGGTTCAGCTGAGCTTGGCGTACAAATGTATTCTGCTGAGCTAACAGTCCACTTTGTAGCTTTGAGAGTTTGTCTGCTCGCATTTGGCCTTGCAAGTTATCATACCCGTCTTTGTGACGGGATTCATAGTGTCGGCGCAGATTGTATTCTTCGAATACCGCCACCGCCTCTTGACAGATGAGGCAAACAGCCTTTTCTTTGCATTGAACAAAAAATAATCATTTGACCACTGCAGGTTAAATACCCTGCATTCTGAATCAATTTTTCTCTTACCTAACCTTTTCACCCTTATTCCTTTCTATTTGACGGGGGCTAGTCTAGGATTTGTGTGGCCAGTCTGGAAAAAAAAAATCATAATGCGTTTCTGGTATTGTTCAGGGGGCCGGGCCAAATGTAGAGGCGGGCCATATCCGGCCCGCGGGCCTTAGTTTGGGGACCACTGGCCTAGGCCATCTTCATGTAGAGCAACAATTCTTTTTTCAGATCCTCAGAGAGTTCTTTGCCATGAGGTGCCATGTTGAACATCCAGTGACCAGTATGAAGGAGTGTGAGAGCGATGACACCAAATTTAACACCAACAAGTCACATGACACCAGAGAGAGAAAATGGCTAATTGGGCCCAATCTGGACATTTTCACTTAGGGGTGTACTCACTTTTGTTGTCAGTGGTTTAGACATTAATGTCTGTGTGTTGAGTTATTTTGAGGGGACAGCAAATGTACACTGTTACACAAGCTGCACACTCACTACTTTACATTGTAGCACAGTGTCACTTCTTCAGTGTTGTCCCATGAAAAATATAATCGAATATTTACAAAAACGTGAGGGGTGTACTCACTTTTGTAAATATATAAACGAGAGGACGTCGGGTTCAACGATGGGATTGATGGTATAAATACTTTAAACAAACTCTTACTGTCATTAATCGCCCTTAAAGTCAAATAATCTGCACAAAGAAACAAATCCAAAAATATATTTCACAAGTACGTACCAGCTGACTACTTAACTCAAATATTAATGCGATTTTAAATTATTTATTTGTGGATCGTAATGAATAACTCGAACAACTTTCTCTGTTTAAGGATCTCGTTCCGAGTGCATTTCTAAAGTGTATTGATATCAATAATATTGATTGGATTTTGTTGTTGTTGCTTTGTTTGTATTAAAATGTCAATCAATTGCTCTGGAAAGGCCCGAAAAATTAATTTTACCAAAGCAATTTGATGTGTAAATAATACCTCATAAACATCTAAACTCATAACATCCTTATTAATGCAAGGTGGAGGGAGAGAATAAAAAAAGTTGATGAAACTAGAAACCTCCACGTTGCCTTGTCTGACTCCGTCCTGCTCTGTAAACAGAAACGAGGCGTATATAAAAAAAACAGAAATAAAGTCAAGTGTAAATTCGGGTCGGGGAATAAAGTTGTTTTGAGTAGGACGCTCCATATTCACTGTGGAAATCAAGGGACCGTGTCTAAAGTTACATACCATCCATCCATCTTCAACCGCTTACTCCAGGGGGTCTCCAATCTTATCCGGAAAGGGCCGGTGTGGGTGCAGGTTTTCATTCCAACCAAGCAGAAGCCACACCTGAATCTACTGAAAGCCATGATCAACTGATTAAACAGGTGGATTCAGGTGTGGCTCCTGTTTGGTTGGAATGAAAACCTGCACCCACACCGGCCCTTTCCGGATAAGATTGGAGACTCCTGGCTTACTCCTTTTCAGGGTCACGGGGAACCTGCAGCCTATCCCAGGAGGCATCGGGCACAAGGCGGGGTACACCCTGGACAGGGTGCCAGTCCATCGCAGGAAAAGTAAAGTTACATACGACATTGTTAAACACATTTCTAACTTAAGAATTTGAAGGGATTGACACAACTGTAAAAACTGTAAAGTGTTCATCAAGGTGTCAGCCATAATGCACACCTCTTAGATTTTTGATATTTAATAAAGTAAACTATTAAATCATATATAAATACTGCCATGTATTTTATTACTGTATGGGCCCGTACACAAAATATACTCAAAGATCTAAAAGGTGTGCGTCATACCTGACACCCAGATGAACACTTTACAGGTACTTGTGTGACTGTACATCCATCCATCCATCCATCTTCAACCGCTTACTCCTTTTCAGGGTCACGGGGAACCTGGAGTCTATCCCAGGAGACATCGGGCACAAGGCGGGGTACACCCTGGACAGGGTGCCAGTCCATCGCAGGGCACAATCACATACACACTCACATTCATACACTACGGACACTTTAGACACGCCAATCAGCCTACCATGCATGTCTTTGGACTGGGGGAGGAAACCGGAGTACCCGGAGGAAACCCCCGACACACAGGGAGAACATGCAAACTCCGCACACACATGGCCCCGACGGGACTCGAACCCTGGACCCTGGAGGTGTGACTGTACATTCCCTTCAAATGCTATTGAGCTTTAATATATGGTATCTTTTGTGTATAGGCCCATGCACTAATAAAACACATGGCAATATTTAAATATGATTTCATAGTTTTTGTTCAAGATCACAAAAATAGTCATCTAAGAGGTGTGAATTATAGCTGACACCTGGATGAACACTTTACAGCTGGTTATATGACTGGAAGTCATTCCCTTCAAATGCTGTTGAAGTTAGAATCGTGTTTAACACTGTCGCATGTCACTTTAGAGACGGTCCCTTAATTTCCGTTTATCTGCGAATATCGAACGTCCAATCAACTCGGGGCAGGTTGCACGAGGAACTTAATCCTATCAGCACGCGACAGCTTGGGCTCGAGGTGAAGAGGATTCAGTGGTTATTTAGTGTGCGAATAAACACAGACTTTGGAGTTCAACAAACTTACCTGGTTGTTCCCGTAAAGCCATGACTGACACGATGTAATGCGCGCCATCGAAATACGGAAACATGTTCAGCTTGGACAGAGCAACAGCGAGCTCGTTTACATTCAGCAGCCTGAACAAATCCATTCTGCTCCGCGTCCTTTTCTTTTCTTTCCTTGTTTTCCGTTTTGTTTGAACTCCTGGGTCTGCAGGCGAGCATCACATGAGAGCTGCAGGTCAGTCTGTCAGCTGCAGCAGCTGGGAAGTGCTAGCACAGCGGCTAACAGCTGATCTCTATGGAACTCGGGTAGGCGGGGCCAACGGTTCGATTCGCGTCAAAAGAATGTCCGTCGCGGCCGCCGTAGCTCCTCCAGTACGTCAACGAGTCCGCCATATTGAAAAGGGGCGGATTTGACTGTACGCCCAACAAGAGGACTGGGTTTACAAGAACGCGTGTACTGTATTCCTGCTTATCTCAGGTGACGCAACTGTCACCTGTATGTACTCTTGATATTTTAGTTTAGCCTAACAGTAAAGTAAGGTAATGGGATATATAGGTTAATGTCGGCTGGACAGAAATGATCATAATCCAGTTTTAATGTTTTAATGCTATTGACACACACTTATTTAAAATAATTAAAACTTTAATGGTGGGGAATTAAATTTGTGCCGAAAGTATTGAACGTAACTTTTCAAGAAAAGAATTAAAAAATATATATAGAACGAGAACGAAGGAAAAACCATCTGAAAGTGAAACACATTGTTTAATTTATTGCCAGACTCGAGTTCCATTAGAAAAGAAATATAGAACAACTAACGCAAAATTACATACAATACAAAATATTAGCACGTGCGCCTCACACCTCCAGGGTCCGGGGTTCGAGTCCCGCCAGGGCCGTGTGTGTGTGGAGTTTGCATGTTCTCTCCGTGCGTCGGGGGTTTCCTCCGGGTACTCCGGTTTCCTCCCCCAGTCCAAAGACATGCATGGTAGGCTGATTGGCGTGTCTAAAGTGTCCGTAGTGTATGAATGGGTGTGTGAGTGTGTATGTGATTGTGCCCTGCGATGGACTGGCACCCTGTCCAGGGTGTACCCCGCCTTGTGCCCGATGCCTCCTGGGATAGGCTCCAGGTTCCCCGTGACCCTGAAAAGGAGTAAGCGGTTGAAGATGGATGGATGGATGGAAATAAATAAATAAGATGGTTAGTGTTTATCGTCCACCTCTCCTCAATCTACCTCCAGGGTGCGTGCATCATTGAAGTAGGTAATAAACTGTTGCCATTTTCCCAAAAATGAGTCTCCGCTACCTCTGATGTTGTACTTGATTTTTTCCAGCTTCAAAAAGAACATTAGATCTTTAAGCCAGACTGATATAGAGGGGGGTTGCGGAGAGGTCCATGACAACAATATTCTGTGCCGAGCAAGCAATGATGCAGAGGCCACAACACTAGCTTGTTTATGGCTCAGAGGCTGACACTGAGATGAAACATCAAAGATGGCAATTAAAGACAAACCTCCAATTTGATTTTAAGAATGTCGGACATAGTCCCAAAAAAGGAGTTCCAAAAGTTCTGTAGTTTGGGATAGAGTGCAAACATATGACTCAGGTTACACGGTGAGAGTTTACATTTCTCACACATGTCAGGAACATTGGGATATATTTTAGATAGTTTACTCCTAGAGAGGCGAGTTCTATGGACCACTTTAAATTGTATGAAACTAAGTCTAGCGCATGACGTGGTGGTCCGTATATTATCTAACACTCTGCCCCAGTGATCATCCTCAAGCTCCAGGCCCAATTCCTCCTCCCAGGCACTAATGGTTTTGATATGGTAAGAATCGTTCTGTGACCAGATCATTGCATATATCTTTGAGGTAATGCCCCTCTTACGAGGAATCAACTTGAACACCTCTTCATGCAGACTTTATAGGTAAGGACGGAAACCCAGTGAATAGGGAGGAGACACAATGCCTAATTTGAAAGAAACGGAAAAGGTGAGATGGAGGCAGGCTGAATGACGAGGATAATTCTGAAAAGTTTGCAAACACATTATTAATTAAAACATCCTCAAAGCATTCCAGACCCTTCTGATCCCAAAGAGAGAATGTGGAGTCTATAAAGGAGGGGGGAAAGAGGGGGTTATTACATATAGGTGCCATGGTTGAGGCCGAGATAGATTTAAAATGACGACGAAACTGATAGAAAATCTTTAGAGAGGTACATACTATTGGATTATCTGTGTATTATGAAAGGTCTATTGGAAGGGAGGAGAACACCAGAGCAGGGAGGGAGGTCGAAATGCAAGACTGTGCTTTTAAGTGGCACCATGGAAGAGAGGGGACCTTCACCCAGGGCACCATTTTCTGAATGTTAGCTGCCAAATAATAATACTGTACATGAAATTGGGCAATGAGAGGGTACCACTCAGTCGACTCCTCTGAAGAGAAGATTTGGAAACCCTGGGAGTTTTTCCTGCCCATATGGAAGATGAGATTAATTTGTCTATATTTTCTGTCACTGACTTGTTGGTCATCCTCTTCTAGGCAGTGTCATGGATTAATAATGGATTTAATGGTGCTCCGTGGGATGTTTAAACTCTGATTGATACTTTTCCAGAACTATGGTACTTTACTGCAGTTAAGTCCATTTATGTTCCAGGTTGTAACACTACAAAATGGGGAACTGGGGAACACTTACACAAGGCACTGTACAGCTTCTGATATGTTTTACACCCTTTTCAACAATTTTAGGCTGACAAGACTCGTTTCATATTGCAATCACAAACAAAGGTGCAAAAAGCATTTCAGATCATCACTAAAATGGAACATCTCCTAACTCTTTATCCATCCGGAGCCGTGCCTTGCAACTGAATGAGCAGCAACATATAGGTCAGCTAATGCATTCAATTAAATCATATAGCAAAACTGTGATTCAAATGCCTTTGATGTGATTATATTTTCATTTGCTTTGGTAGAAGTATTGCACGTCTTCAGTGCATCCGGAAAGTATTCACAGCGCTTCCCTTTTTCCACATTTTGTTAGGTTACAGCCTTATTCCAAAATTCTATAAACAATACATGAAAGAAGCTTGTTTGAAATCCCTCCATTCAGACTTTCAGTTGTACACCCCTGGCACACCACACCAGTAATGATCACACCACACCAGAGAGAAGCGCTCTAGGGTATTTTTCTGTTGTTGTTGTTGTTGTTGAATGTGGGGACAGATGTACTTTAGCAGTTTGGTGCAAATTCTCAGGCTGGGAAATGGTAAAAATGGTCTTTCCACTCAAAATTAAAAGGAGTCTGGCTGAAAGTCTTACGGACTGTGATTAATGGCCGTGCAGTCTTAAGACTCTAAATCCTCTCTACAGGCCAAACTGAGATAGAACTTAACTGAACTGGTGTCTTGGATTTGATTAGAAAAGGTTTCTATTTAGTAATTTCACTGCGAAGAGGCCAAAATGATGATAACAGATTATTTCTTTCATGGTGCATGGAAAAATGTCAGCATCTTGCTTCAAATCAAGCAACAGGTCACCATGTGTGTGGGGTGAACCAGCATGTTTTTTGTTATTTCTAAGTACCTGTTTCATCACTGAATGTTTGATTTTTTTTTGAGTGAATGATGAGTGGATGGAGGGGTTATGTGAGTGAAATTGCAAAACAGACCCAAAGCTGTTTGAGTGCTTACGTGTACACTGGGTTTGAGTACTTTAACTCCCCTGCTGATGGCGGTCATGGACAAAAAGTTTTTGATTGTTGTTTCATCTGACCACAGCACACAATTCTGATTGTAGTTCCAATAAAGCAATCATTGATTAAATGCTGCTTTTTGTTGTTCTGAGAAGGTGCTCCTTTCTTGAATGTGAAATGTGTTTTGTTATGAAGATGGTGTCTAATAGTAGAGCATGCTCATGTGTCTTCTTCATGGCTAAGATTTTAACTTTTGCTTACAGGTAGTTTACTGTTTATTTATTTCTTATATGCATTACCTACATTTGCATTTACATTTATTCATTTAGCAGATGCTTTTATCCAAAGCGACTTACAAATGAGTGAATACAAGCAAAGCGATATATCAAGCAGAGAACAATACCAGTGGTGCTACCATACAAGATTTATTAATTGAGTTCTAGAAGAAGAACTAACCTGTGCAGACCTAACCTTTGCAGATTAACAGCCAAGTGCATCTTTCCTGTTACGACCCGGTCTAGGTCGGGCTACAACATACAATAAAAAAGGGTTGGCGAGACCAGGATCTCACAAAAGTGAGTACACCCCTCACATTTTTGTAAATATTTGATTATATCTTTCAATGTAACAACACTGAAGAAATGACACTTTGCTGCAATGTAAAGTAGTGAGTGTACAGCTTGAAGTGTGAACTGACTCCAGGACAGTGCTGGGACTTCATATCATCTCATCTCATATCAAGCCAGTGCAGTCTAACTGATAAGACTAAACTATGGCTTCAAGCTGACAGAACAGGAAATAGCACTATGCTGTCGCAGTAGCAGCAGTCAACCCAAGACCTTCATGAACAGAGCTTCCTCCGTATTTGTGTGCCACAGCAAACTCCCGGATGTGATGGCTCTTGATTATGCCAACATCAATTTAGGAGTATCACAGCATTAATTTTGCAAATGATGTTGATTCCCAGGAGGGCCCGATGGCTTAGTGGTTAGCAAGTTTGCCTCACACCTCTGGAGTTCGAATCCTACCTCTCTCTACCCTGTGTGTGTGAAGTTTGCATGTTCTTCCCATGCTTCGGGGGTTTCCTCTGGGTAATCCGGTTTCCTCTGTCAGTCCAAAGGCCTGCACTGTAGGCTCATAACGTGTGAATGAGCATTGCTAATGAATTGCTGTTTATTCATGTGCTCTGTATTTGCATTCAGAATTTACTTTGTAGGTAATCACAGATGTATCACCTGTCACTAAACTGATCCCCACTCTGTCCCACTTGACAGTCGTGTAGAGTGCCCCGTTATGTAAAATGAGTTTGCCACCCTAGCCTTAACATGAAAAATTAAATAATCCTTTGACTGCCACCATGTGTTGAGTTCAAGAAAAACATCTCCCTGCTGTAATTATGGCCCTTAGTGATAATGTGGGTTCCTGCCACCAGGTGGCAGCACTGACTGCGATTGTTTTAGCCTATATCTACATACCTATCTGTCTAAACCCGTGTGTGTGTGTGTGTGTGTGTGTGTGAAATAAAAAAAATAAATAAAAAGTAGCAACCATGAGATACACTTCTTTGAATAATGCAGTGAGTTTTACTGAGGTAGTGTTGTTTTTGTTGTACTCTTACAGTAGCACAAGGTCATGGCTCAGCTAGCTAACGCTTTCACGTCAACACATACCTCACAGGAAAGTCTGTTATACCTTTGCAACACACACACACTCACTCACACACACACACTCACACACACGTTTGCCTGAAGGGTATTTTAGGAGTGTTTTTCATGCTGTTTGTTCAGTCTAAGAGTCAAACTTTCAGGCTACACCTAGCTCAGGAGTCATTACTGTGGAATTCCACCTGCAATATTTTTATTACAGCTGAATATTATAGCCTAAGGCAGATTTGTCTGTATTGTAAATGTAATAAAAGACACACCACCAGACACAGTACAGTAGTGGAGCTACTGCAGTCAATTTTCATAATTCAGAAAAGGTTGCTGGTAAATATTGAGGTACTTTTCTTATTGTGTTTACAAACAATTGTGCTCGGGTATAAAATATAAATTCATAAATGCATACATATGAGTTTGTTTAGTTTGGTTTCAGCATTATTTGTGGAGTCATCTACAATGCTGGTGGTCTTGGAGATGCAGCATTCATTGGAAGAGGCATGGATAGCGGGTATGCATCTTCAGAGTATGATAAAAAATCTTTTTCCTTCACATGTAGACAGTGACACTTTGAGGATTCCAGAAATGTATCATGTGTTGGGATTTTTATTTTATTTTATAATTTTTTTTTATGGCAAGAACGCTTACACTTTAAAAAACACTGGGTTAAAAACAAACCAGAGTAAATGACTCAAATAAGTCGTATATTTAAGACGAAAACATCATATTTTGATCAAAACATTAAAAAAAAAAACAACAACTGAGCAACCAACATACAATCCATTACAAACAAGTACACTAACGAAGATAGCGGTGCATTTAATATCATGTAAACTGGACTTTTATCACATGTTTTGCTTTTTCTAGTGTACAGTAATGGTTTTATGGATAAATATATTGATAAAAAAGTTGTTTCTCTAAATAAATCTAACAGTCTGTTCGTGTGAAACCCATTACTTTTACCTGAGTCCGCGCTGAGTTGATTTGACCCAAGATTCTGGGCTTGGGCGTCGGGATGGGGGAGGAGTGCATTGCTTCAACTGTCAATGAAAATGAACCAGCCACTAACCCAGTGGTTGGGTTACACAAAACTACCCAAAACCTACCCAAGACTGAGAAAATAACCCAATTAAATGACCCAAAAGGCTAAACCCAGCGGTTGGGTAGAAAATATAACCCAGTATTTTTTAGAGTGGAAATGCAAAAATGTTTTGCCAAAAATACACTTGCCAGGGTGAAATTCTTGCCAAAAGCAGAAGTGCAATTCTGGCGGTCAAGCAGAACTAATGAATCTGAACAGTGTTCCTCTGCCGCACCGCGTTCCTGAAGCACACAAAGGAGGAAATTCCTCTAAAACGCTGAACTGAGACCGGTTTCCTCTGCTCTGGCCTTAACCACAGACTAAACTGTGTGTTTCACCATCTGCTGCTCAGGCTGGCTTTGTACTTTCAGAAAGCTGAATGAAAAATATAATAAAATAGCATCAAAAGCATAAGCAAAACAGTAAAGTTTATTCCTCATGTCTGAGGTACAGCAGGTTTGTGGATAAATAGAAGATGTGATGAAGGAGGATAGAAACAGAGGGCTCCATGTGTGTTCCTGTGTGTTCCAGTCTCTCCAATGAGACCTGATGCTTCTGGGATCGGTTAAAGCAAGTGTCCATGACTTCATATTTCATACAGCTGTTTTTACACATCTAGAATAGTGCAGAAAAATGCAATTTAAGATTCGTCCTCTTTAGAATGGCATTAACATGGTCAAACAGGACTGACTGTGAGTAACACTGCTGTATTAAAATGGATTTTCATTTTAAGTGCACAAGTTAGACATGTGGGGACTTAGTGATTAGCACGTTTGTCTTGTATCTCCAGGGTTGGGGGTTTGAATCCTGCCTGTGTCCTGTGTACGGGGAGTTTGCATGTCCTCCCTGTGCTTCGGGTGTTTTCTCCGGTTACACTGGTTTCCTTCCCCCGTCCAAAGACATGCATTGTAGGCTGATTGGCATTCCCAGATTGTCCATAGTCTGTAAATGGATGTGTGAATGTGTGTGCGATTGTGCCCTGCGATGCGTTGGCACTCCGTCCAGGGTGTCCCTCACCTTGTGCCCCGAGCTTCCTGGGATAGGCTCCAGGCTCCCCTGTGTAGGATAAGTGGTTAGGAAAATGGATGGATGGATGGATGGATGGATGGATGGATGGATGGATCAGTTTTGTCTAGTTGCCAGAACTAAGCAAAGAATGAAAAGAAAAGAAAGAAACGAGTCCATTAAATTATTTGCATAAGCACATCTTTGGGAAAACCGGAATTGATAAGAGAGAGAAAGAGAGAGAGAGAGAGAGAGAGAGAGCAAACATAAATGAATAGAAGGAAAAAAAGTCTCACTCAGACTGAATGACATGTGGAGGAAAATATAACATGGGACAAAATTATTAAAAGGCGCACTGAGGGATGTGAACAATGGAAGGAAGAGCGAGAATGCGAGAGAGAGCGAGAGAGAGAGAGAGAGAGAGAGAGAGAGAGAGTGTTACCGCTGGTTTTTGCCAACAATTACAATTAGTTATACATTAAAGAATTACTGTTTATCCATTTATAGTTACATTTAACATTGTGGAACATACACAATTTAAGGAGCTGTTGTGCTTCCATTATAGCCTCTTTTTCTCACTCTTAAATTTAATAAGGCAGAAAAAAACGAGCTTGTCTTGTTATAGGAAATTCATTAGAATTCATAATTCAACAGGGATGTGCTGTATAAAATTATATAATGTTCTTTGGTGCGTCTGGATTTCTATGTAAAACCCTTGCCCTTTTAAGAAGCTAAGAACCCATAACTTTATATTCACACTCACGAGTGACAAATTACTTGTAGTTTGTCTCCTGTATTTGTGTAGCAACCATTAGTGTTGTTGCTTGTGGGCTTGGCTTGTCTAGCTTTCCAGTGAGATTAATACTAGCTATATATATCTTCAAAACCGTTCTTTCATTTAAGATTAAATGAACAAATTTTTAGCTTTTTAACGTTTTTTTTTTTGAACATCCATGTTCTCCCCGTGTGTCGGGGGTTTCCTCCGGGTACTCCGGTTTCCTCCCTCAGTCCAAAGACATGCATGTTAGGCTGATTGGCGTGTCTAAAGTGTCCGTAGTGTATGAATGGGTGTGTGATTGTGCCCTGCGATGGACTGGCACTCTGTCCAGGGTGTACCCTGCCTTGTGCCCGATGCTCCCTGGGATAGGCTCCAGGTTCCCCGTGACCCTGAAAAGGAGTAAGCGGTTGAAGATGGATGGATGGATGGATCTATTTAAGACTTCCTTTCACACACACACACACACACACACTTCAAACACAAACGCCGTGTTGTAATGATAACAATTAATGCACAAGAAATCCACTGCTTTAACGACTGAGCATATGATGTGTGGTGTTGACTCAGCGGAACAGACAGATTCGGTTTCAGAAAGAGACAAGTGAGAGAGGGAATTACGATATGACCTTGAGCTCACACGTGTTATTTGATCCTCAGACAGATCCTCAGGGGGGTCAGAAGTCAATCAACTGGAGAGGCGGGATTTTACCATTGTCTACCATTGATGTTCCCTCCTTCCTCCCTCATTTGTTTAATCTTTTTGTACAATATGTGGCCCTGAATGTTTAAATCTTCCACTTTGTTGTTATAAAGCTTGAGTACCATGTACTTTATTTCATCCATCCATCCTCTACCGCTTACTCCTTTATCAGGGTCACGGGGAGGCATCGGGCACAAGGCGTGGTACACCCTGGACAGGGTGCCAGTCCATCGCAGGGACAATCACATACACACTCACACAACTGAACTTTCAACTGAACTCAGCCCTAAGAACGGTATCGGCCACACTAAGATCTACACCAACCTATTGGCTACCTGTCTTGAGCCACATTCCACCTCACGACCTCCGCAGACAGTGCCATATCACCAGAGAGTACCTGAAACTGACCAAAGACCCAATGCTGCCAGCCTGTGCGGATCTTGAATACTTAACATCACACAACAGACTTAAGTCAAGAAACCCCCCACTCAAAACCGGGAAATACCTACACGAAA